>VYZR01000485.1:23487-33889 GCA_013400675.1 Oxylabes madagascariensis | reverse complement strand
ATTGTAAAATTTAGACTTGATCCAGGAAAAATTATCAAATTGTGTCCCAAAAAAAAAAAAAAAAAAAAAAAGAAACCAACAAACCGCAAAAACCTGTGATGGCATCCTCAAAAATCTTGTGTAAAGAGGCTATGGCCTTGTTGGCCCTCTCGCCAGGTATTTGGCAGTTGGAAGAAAAGCAAAATATCCCTAATATTTTGCATAACTTCTCGTTGCCGCTGTTCAAACCTTTAATTTATTTAATGCNTTGCTTTAAACAAAGCTTTGGAAAGTGCCTGTGCAATTCTCTCTCTCACAGAGCTATGGTCCAAGTGAACTGACAAAGCGGCAGATATTTAATGGGTCATCTCCACTTTCCATACTCTCTAATATTCTTCAAGCACAGTAATCTCATTCCCAACTGTTCCTTAGTCATACAGAACAAAACAATGCGAGAATCCATTTTGAAAATATTAATGTGTTTAACTAAATCCATCTATTTTGCTACAGATGAGCTGTCTGGCTATTTTATCCATGTCCATGGTATTTGTGCGTGAGATTTGCACTGTCAAATCTGCCGTGGGATTAATTCCCAGAATCTAAAGTCCCCAGGAGTGTACTGCGTCCTGAGCCCTTGGAAGAGCTGCCTTGCTTTTCAGTGTGCTAAATCCCCCAGGGTGATTCCACAGGCAGCAAGCCCCAGGCAGGACTACCTCGGGAGGAAAAAGAACACCCAGCACAGGGGGAGTGTGTCAGCAACGGCAGCTGACGCAAACAGCGACACCTTCACACTGAGAAGTCACGAAATCCATCAGTGCTGACTGAAGTATTTCGGGCTTGTCAAGCGTCATTGTTTTGGACTTCTCCTGACCTCACTTAGCAGAACGGTGCCACCGCCTTGTAAGCTTCGTCTTTAGTATTTGCCGTGATAAGTAGCTCTGTAGGCTTTTTTTTTTTTTTCTCTCATCAAATCATTAAATGGTAATTCAGTTGTTAGTTCGCCTTGCCCAGTTCGAATACATTTTGCAGCCAGTAACCATTCCCAGTTCATTAAGTGCCTGACCTCAGCATTAACACCCCCTCTGCTCGGGTTGCCTTGGAAACAAAGCTTCCTGTGCGTAATCCAAGCTTATCCAGCTCTTTATCCTACATGTGACCCTTAATTACTTGCTAAATTAGAAAGGTTTTCTGAAAATCACAAGAGGAGGTTAATATGTTCTTCCAGAGCTGGTCAAGCTAAGATGACACTAAATTCACAGGGAATTCAAATTCCATGATCCCTGAAGGCGTCTCTTTCAGAAGGAAGATGAACTTTCCCAATGGGAGGCAGTGTGCCATGATAATGTTCCTGTCACTCACTTTCCTTGCCCTGCTTGTCCAGACCCCGCTTAATCCAGTGTGAACAAGGGAGTAAGTAAATATCAGGTTGATTAATTATGGTGCAAGATTCAGTAACCACTTGTCTTCTGTAATTAACATTGTAATTGAAATTCAATAATACACTTCATACACAGAGTGCTGGCCTAGGAGGAGCATGGGAGAATTCTCAAGGCTGTGACAGGGAGACGAACGACAGAAAAACAGGGCTCAATGTATTAATTGTATTTTTTAAATTGTGGTACATTTTAAGAAATTCTTCTGTCAAAAAAATAGGTTTTTAAAAGGCTGGATTGATGATCTTAGAGATCTTTTCCAACCTTAATAATTTTATTATTCTAAAAAGAAAAATTGTTACTTCCAGATGTCTTAGAGTAGAGATCAAATGGGGTTGGATTGTTGAAATATGGCTTAAAATTTCTGAAAGTCCACCTTCCCTTCACTGATTTGATAAACAGACATAATGAGAAAACATAATACTCTTTAAGATGCCCAGTGCTTTTCCTATCCATTGTTTCCAGTGGCAACTCAAGGACAGTGAGTCTTTGGCTTCAATGAGTGGCTTTATAAAGCTGTGCTAAGGCTCAAATGCTAAGGCATGGTCTCAGAAAAAAACCAAAACTAAAATCCTCTCTGACTTCCACACAGCGTTTAATTAACTGTACATGTATCAAGCACAGCCAGTGCAAAAATCCCAGTCTGTTTCAGAATTTCCATCTATTGTGACACAGAAAATAATTCTGCCTGTGTGCAAAGGCTTGCTTTCAGGGATATTCATAAAAATCATGGACTGATCACTGAGATGGGAAGAGACCAGGCAGGTCCTCTGGATACAGACACAGCCATTTACATTTCTGCTCAAAATCCTCAAGTTCAACACAAGATACCTCAAAAGTTTATTAACATAAGCAGTGGTTCTCCCCATACTTTTTAGGAGAGTTCACTCACTGAAGCATCATTTTTTTCCTTTTTTCTCCTCTGGCCTTTCCAGTGTGGGCTCATTAAGGTGTCCAGCGCTCTGGAGGCTGAAGGAGAGATTTATAGTTACTGTGTGTTCAGAGGGGTCTTGACTTCCCTGACCAAGACCTATGGAAAATATCATGGCATTTTTATAAGAATAATGACAGAGAAATTATACCAACTACTTCCAGGCAGAATTTTAGACAATGAAGGTATTTCATTGTTTTTGATTGTACAGAATTATGATTATACAGATTATCAGCCTGCCAGTGCTCTCAGTCCCTGCCAATTCAAGTGTGTTTCAGGTCAGTGGGCCATTTTCTGTTCTCTTTGCTGAGCCTTCGTTTCTCTGTTACTGGGTTTGAATTCAAACGTAATTTTCAGGACAGAATTCAAGAAAATTCTTACAAATAGGAAACATTCTTTGTTTCCTCCAGTGAGCACATGTAGAAAAACAATTCAAAGAGACTTAACTTGAAGAGTCTAAACGGCTAATATCTATAATTCTGGGATTCTCTGGATGTTTTCCTGCATGTCACAGCAGATAGGAGGGCAGCTTTCTAATGCCTGGGAAGAAGACTTTTAAAGGAGTTTCCATTTTCAAAGGAGGTTTTAGAAATCCTCCATGCACAACTGCTAAGACAGTGTTTATGCCAATGCCTCTAAGTGGCAAAATTTCAGCCTGCTTTCACCTGTGTGGGTGACTGGGTAAGAGAGAATTTTTTCAAGGCTTGTGCTTTTGGGTTTCTAGTCTCCTTCTGCGTGGTTCTGGTATTTTATTGGCATCAATTCTGAGGTTACTGCCAAACGTAGGAAAGAGACAGGAGAGGGCCTCATGCTGCTCTGTTTGGATCTCTGATGCACACACCATTTTATCCTCCTGAAGTAATTCCAGAATTTTACCTCAAAAATTACTTTCTAGATCTTTAAAGGACAGAAAAACAACTGAGTTTTCTGTGTCTAGAAAGCTGTCAAGAAGAGACTACCAATTCCCTTGACATCTCCCACATATATGCTCTAAAAATGCAAAATAGGTTCATAAATCAGGGATGTTTTAGAGTATTGTTGGATGGAAGACACTATACAAAACAAAACATCAAGCACTTCTTTCTCTGTAGAAACAATTGTTAACTGATCAAGAATACTCTCTCTCTCTCTCTTTATATATATATATATATAAATTCTAAAATTTATCTCAGAAACATTTTGCTTGCTAAGTCTCATCTGGTCATATATTTGTTTATTCCTTTGTGTAGCTTAAAAAGAAGTGAGAATGTAAGGTTTTACTTTCACCCATGCTGAAGGAAATGTGTGCCATTTTAGAAAAATAACTGTATCTCTCCTGAATGCCTCCAAGATCATCCTCTTCTTTAGCAGGCTCTGAACCTACTTACCAAGTCTTAGATTGCTCATATTCGCAGATTAAAAGAAGGGATGTAAGAATCAAATGGGTATGAAAAATTTAGAACAAAACCCAAGGATGAAAACAAACTGAACCCCCCCCCCACTCCTGATGATTATTTTCTTCTCCAATAAGGCTGTAAGACAGGCTGCTAAATTAAAATGGAGAGAATGAAGAAGGAAGCTCTTAACTGTTGGTTCAGTGCTTGATTTAACTCTGAGACAAGCCCTGCCCCTGCTCCGCGACGCTGCCCTCTGACAAACAGCCGTGTTTCTCATCGTGGCAGTGTCGGGGGCTCTCCCCACCTGTCACCACTGTCACCTGCCAGGGACAGCCCACGGCTGGGGCGTGCCTGTCACCTGAGGTTTGTTTTGCTCACCTCTGCGGAAGGTTGGCTTCGCATGTTGGGAAAACAGTGTGGATTTTTCTGCGGGACTTCCGACTACTCTACGAATGAACTGAAAAGAGCCCGTGGAAAGAGCCGGGCGGTCTTTGCAAAGAAAGCAATATTGAGGGGAAAGAACACATTATTTATCTTGCAGACATTCTGTGCACTGTTAGCGGCTCGCAGCTGTCCGAGAGGCCGCACGAACGCGGCGGATCGGTATACCAGCTCACAGCGCGCAGCCTCTCGGACCCGGGACAGCTCGGAAATTCGCCAGGACGGAGCGGGATCTGGATCGGGGCCACGCTCCGACCGTGCTCGGTGGCCCGGCCCGCTCCCCGCCCTCACGCCGGCCCCGCCCCGCCCCGCCCTCAGCCCGGCCCGGTTCCCGCCCTCCCCTCGGTCCCGACTCTCTCCCCGCCCCGCCAGCGCCCACCCCCGCGCTTGTCCAATCAGAGGCCGCCCCGCTGGCCCTGTACATCGCCCCGCAAGTTCGCCAAGATGGCGGCGCCGCTCGCCCCGCTGGTGCTCCTGCTCGCCCTCGGCCGCCCGGCGCTCTCCGGTGCGCAGGCCACGGAGGGCGCGGCCGCTGCGCCGCATCGGCGCTTCGAATACAAGTACAGCTTCAAGGGGCCGCACCTGGTGCAGGCGGACGGCACGGTGCCGTTCTGGGTGCACACGGGCAGTAAGTGCCGGGCGGGGATGGCGGGGCCGTATCAGTGGCGTTCCCGAGGCGGAGGCAGCAGTGTTCGGTCGGGGGACGCGGGGTCTCGGGGAGAAGCCGCGGGCGAAGCTGGCCGTGGGTGCCCTCCGTGCCCTCGGACTCCACGTGGCACCAGAGGCGCAGAGGAGATGCTGCGGTGGCGGGGGAGTGCTCGGGCCCGCCCGGGATCTCACCCGCGGTGCGAAGGCGGCTGCGGGCCCTGGCTGGGGGACTCGTGGCGCTGCCGGGAAGGGCTGATGTGTGTCTGCTGCCGCGCTCGAGGTCGGCCCGGGCCGTGCTGCCAGAAAAACTGCTGGGTTTCATCGTCGCAAAGCTCGAAATGCGAAGTGTGCCTTGGCAAATAGGACTTGGTTGAACAACGTTTGTACAGTTTCTGTGCGCTCTGGGTCAAGGGTTCCGTTGTGCTCCGAAAGGCTTGTTGCCCTTCCTGAGTGTCCTCCCTTTGTGAAAGGTGTTGACATTTACAGTTCCACCTTTGCATAGTTTCTCTGCAGTAACTTCTGCTGTGGTTTTGGTTTTTGTCAAACTTTAAATTAGTTGCTACTGCTTAATTCTTAAATGTAACCTTTTAACTTGACATTATGCTACAAGTGACGTGAGGGAAACTGTCTACAGGTGAGGGGTTTTGCCCCTGCTTTCTCAAGAAAATAATCCCTAAAAGAACTGTTATTTAATGCAAGCAAATGAATCTCTCTCTGAAGGTATGCCCGTTGTTCTTTTACACTGCTAAACAGAAAGTTAGAACACCTTGTTTCCTTTCTAGATGCCATCCCAAGTGCAGATCAGATTCGTATAACAACCTCCTTGAAAAGCCAGAAAGGCTCAGTGTGGACAAAAACCAAATCAATATTTGAATATTGGGAAGTGGAAGTGACCTTTCGTGTTACAGGAAGAGGCCGCATCGGAGCTGATGGATTGGTAGGAGCAGTTTTATCTAACTGAGAAAAATAGATGTGCTTTAAAAGTGGATCTTGACTTAGGACTTTTTGCTTTCTTCATAGGCAATCTGGTTTACAGAAGAGCAAGGCTTGGAAGGCCCTGTTTTTGGGGCAGCTGATAAATGGAACGGTGTTGGAATTTTCTTTGATTCGTTTGACAATGATGGAAAGGTTGGTTGGAGGGAAAGTCCTGTAGCAAAGATGACAAATTAATTTCCTGCCTGTTGAGGAAAAAACTAGGATGCTGTTTTCCTTCTCTTCTCCTCTTTCACTTCAAAGGGATAATATAAAATAGTCAAGTTTCTCTTATGCTGGAAACACCAGCTTCTGTGTGTGTCTTCACAGATGCTCTTTTTCTTGGGCAATATCTGCCTTGAGTAGCTCAGCAGCAAAGATTTTGTAGCAGATGAGAATGACAATTACTGTTTTCAATTCTCAGTTTTCCAGTCCAGAATGATCCTGAAACTTAAACAATACATAGTATTGGAATGCTTTTAAGGGTGCTTTTGCTTTCCTTGCACAACTTTGGCTTGCTTTCAGACATTTTAGACTGATTTTAGTAGAAGGCTGTCAGAGATGTTGCTGATATTTCCCTTCAAATTAAACTCATCCATTTTGTGCCATTTCTTTCCCTAGAAAAACAATCCTGGAGTGATTGTTGTAGGCAACAATGGAAAGCTGCTGTATGACCATCAAAAGTAAGTTTATTTTCAGTGTTATTGCTGAATGCTTGCTTTTGAATGATGAAATGTTCCATGAAACCCTTTGAGAAGCATTGTGAAGGCTTCTTTCACATGAAACTTTGTTGTTTCCTTTACATTTGACTGTTTCTATTTGTTGAAATGCTGCTTTGGCAGTAACAGCAGAGAAATTGGCAACTGATGGATATTTAAGTGGCATATGCCCTTTGGGATGGATGGACTCAGATGAATATAGGTACAGTACAGACTATTGCTTATGGGGATCCTCCACACACAGCTAATTGCAGTTACTAAAATTAGTTGGATTAACGTTGAGTTCGATTGTCAACCGCACAATGGACACCTTTTTCGATTTCAGAGAGGAGTGGTGTCTAGCTCCATTGGTGCAGTCTCTACAGCTTATTTCCATCTAGGTTCCCAGGTGCAGGAATATATCTAAAAATTATATCTTCGAATGTATCTTAGAAAACAGATTTCCCCATTGCTACATTCCCTTTGCATTGTGTCCTGTGTACAGCATGCAGTACTGAAGATCCCTGCAGAAAGCTTAGTGCAGTTACAGAACAGCCTTGAAAAGCTTGCAGATTGAAAAACTGGGATGAGATTGCTTAGTGAGAGTCAGACACTTTTGGCCCAGCTGATTAATCGTAACACAGAGTTTTATTGATGTTCTCTTTTTGCACAGTGATGGATCCACGCAAGCACTGGCATCCTGTCAGAGGGACTTTCGGAACAAGCCCTATCCTGTGCGAGTCAAGATCACATACTACCAAAAAACTCTGACTGTAAGTCTGAAATAATAGAATTACTTGTCTTTCTCAGCTTCTTAAATGTAAGACTGAGTTTTCACAGAGTTGCAACAAATATGTCAGTTCCAGTGGTGGAAATGTGGAGCTTGGCAGCAGAGGTTGGAAGGAGGTGCTGTGTTTAAATGCTACACAGGTTCTTTTGGCTGCATTAGAATGCAAATATTGCTGATTTTTCTAATGTGACTTAGGAGGCAGTCGTGCAAACACACTCCTAATGTGCTCAAACCCTTCTGTTGCTCTTGACTTGCCTGGAGAGGTCCTAAAGTCCGGATCTGTTTAAGCTACAGGTGATTGAGCAGCTCCTAAGCTTGGTACTTCTTAAGCTGATCTAAGAGTTGCAGAGGGTTTTGAAGCTGATTTTTGAACCAGAGGTTCTTGAAATGTGGCTAAAAAAATAAAACTATTTAACAGTAGATTTAAATTTTCTACTTGAGGCTTCTCACCTCCAAAAATAGTAGGGCTTTGAAGACTAAAGATTAAAAACCACTGGTATAAGGGAGTCTTTAAGGCTTCTTAAATACTATTCAGCTGATTGTGAATTCCTTCTAGGTAAGGAAAGAAAAATACTAATGTGGTGCTCGGTTGTGAAAGCTACAGAGTGTGTGTTCGTTAGTTTCTGATTCCTTCTGGAAAGGTGTTGTTCATATATTCACAGGTAGCAGCCATAAAGTGCAGAGCTATCATTTTGTAGTAGAAGTTTCTTTAAAAGTAAACATGACTGCACCTAGAAGAGGGCAGACCTTGTACTGTGTTGTAATGGGAAAAGCTGTCTGTCACTCTTGAATGAAAGTTAAATTTCAGCCTCCAAGGCTGCTCTGTTTTCACCTGGGCCCTGATGCTTCCTCTAGGAGTTCCTCTGTCCCAGATGTTGCTGTTAAACTTAGCAGTTCTCTCTTTCTCCAGGGATGCATTTGCAGACTCTCCCTAAGCTTTGAATCAGAACTGCAAGGGATGACAAGTTGCCCACAACCTTCTTAGGATGTGGGCTTTTGCAAATAGAATGCTTATGCAAAATGTCTCTTTTGGAAAAGAAATAGTTTTTGGTTTCTGGTATGAGCTGCTGAGTTATCCAAGAAGTTGCATTTTGTGAGTATTACTGCAAACTGATGAAACAACATAAATGTGGTGAAAATCCTAAGTGTTTGTCCTTTTAGGTATTAATTAATAATGGCTTTACTCCGGATAAAGAGGACTATGAATTTTGTGCCAAAGTGGAAGATATGGTGTTGCCATCACAAGGGTACTATGGAATATCTGCAGCTACAGGGGGACTTGCAGGTAGGAAATGCTAAAAATTATGGCAAATGCTGTGGGGACTTGCAAGGCTTGCAGGAGAGGTTGGTTGGGTGGTTGGGTTTTTACTAGTAATGTTGAGACATAATACCAATTTTTGACCATGATGATGTAATTAACCCTTTTGCAGTCCCAAATTACTGACATGCTTTGGCCTTTTCCTGACTCCAGCTGAAGAATTTTTGGTTTTTCCTGACAAAGCCCCTGTATAGTCTCATTTCCCACTGCACAAACTCTTGGGGGGATGCTGTTTTTTGAAGATGCTTTGCAAGTGGAAGATTGGCTTGGGAATTACAGACATTTGTAAGGTGGTTTTGTTTTGTTTGTTGAATACAGATGACCATGATGTGCTGTCATTTCTGACCTTCCAGTTGACTGAGCCTGGGAAGGAAGCAGTAAGCATTTTTATGCATGATTAGTAAAATATTTTATTGTGCATGTTATTTTATGTGCAGCACCAGATTATGGTATTTCCTCTTAAGTCACATGTGGAATTCCTGTTTCACAATTTTGGCATGCAGCTGTGCTGTCATCTGGTTTAGAAAAATTGAACTAGTATTGTAATGTTTCAGTAATATTGTCATTAATATTCTCAAGACCAGAATTCTGGAAGTACCACTGAAGCAACAAAACTCGTGATGTTAAATCAAACCATGCAGTACTACAAAGTACATTTCCTTTTGGAAGTGGGCAAATGTCTGTTCTCACTTTCAACTTTCCCTACTTTTAGAATGATTCTGTACTGCTAAACAGCATTTATCCTTGTAAAACTTGTTTTCATTTTCTGTTGGGAAAATCTTCTATTTGGTCTCCATGGGAATGTGTGGTTTTTCACTTCAGCTGAATGTATGAATGTGCTGCAGTAATTTTGCTGTGTGTTCACATCTGAAATCTGAACGGCCTTGCTGCAGAGTCAGTTGTGTTAAGAGTGGGGGAGAACATGAGAAAAATCTCACACGTGCCCTTCCCTCCAATAATGTTTTAAAGCCAACACCAGATGCAGAAATCCCTCAGAAGGATAAAGAGAAGTATCAAGAAGAGTTTGAACACTTTCAGCAAGAATTGGATAAGAAGAAGGAAGAATTTCAAAGGGAACATCCAGATGTGCAAGGACAGCCAGGCAAGTTATTTGAGCTGTTTTGCAGTTGTCCAGAAAAATATTTGTTTTCCAGGATGTTCAGAATTAGGGATACTCTGGCTGATCTTGCTAAGCTCCCACTGATGTTACTTACATTATTTTAAAATCTTTACTGTAATGTGTTTCTTGTTTCTAAAGTTATTCTGGTGGTGCCTGGATTGAGAACAAAAGGAGTGACTGGAAACATGGTGGGAATTACAAACAACAAGGGAGAGAAGGTCATGCATCCCTCTGTAAAGTGGTGATTAAGAAAGCATGGCATTTTTTCATTATTTAAAGGACATCTTTTTGGTCTGTTTCTGCACATTCATAGAAAACATTTTTAAAGGTGGGCTAGTACATATCATGGAACATACGCTTACCGTGGAAAAGCTTTTTAATGCTTGCCTAATGCTGGGCAGACAAGAACCTGATTAGGTGAAAATATAATGGAAGCCATTTGTTACTTCCGTGGATTTTAATAGCTGTATGTGACTGTGAATACACTGGGAATGTACTTTGGGCGTCTAGATGTGAAATTTCAGGTTGTCATCTTTATTGCACAATGATGAGTTATGACTGTTCTAAAGGTCGTAAACGTTATTTTGATCTGCATTTTTGAGATACAGCTCAGCCTTTCTTTGATAAGAAATAATCCCTTTGCCACGGAGTCTTTTGGACTTTGGGATGGTGAAGTTGTAGGAGAAGGTAGATGGA
>VYZR01000475.1:0-16861 GCA_013400675.1 Oxylabes madagascariensis | reverse complement strand
TCTAGAAGAAACTGCACACCATACTTCTTTCTGAAGAGTCTTCTACTGTCTTTGATGATTGTAGAAAGATACTGTATATGGCCTACAACATAAAGTTTTCTTTTAGAACCAAGATAAAGATTTGTGTCATGTGAAGAGTCCTGTGTCTTCACACAGCTGCCCAAGGCCAAGAGCTCACCGATTCTGAAGGGAAAGTCACCACTGTTCCAGATGCTGAAGTCAAAAAGTAAGTGGTGATACATCTGTTGCAAAAGCTGCATGTTCTTTTCTACTGAGACTTGTTCTATCAACAACTGTACAGCCATCAGGACATTCACATCCATTAAGATTCTTGGCACCTTGCAAAATAACAACAGGTGTTAGGACACAAAATACTGAATGTCCTAAAAAAAATTGATTTTAAAAAAATGGAAGTTTCCTTTCTCTTCTACAGCAATGCTCCATTAAAACAATACAATAAACACAAAAGTAGTCTCATTTGAACAACCAAATAACACAGTATCTATATCAAAAAAAGCAGAACATAAAAAAATCGAAACATTGTATTTCACTTTGCAGATAAAGACCAACTTCTCACACCTTTTTTGCTTTCAGAAACACAAGAAAGAAAATACTTACTAAGGAGGCCTTTGAAGACCCTGGCATTCTGGCTATGCTTCAAAATAATCAGGACCTCATCCACAAAATTCATTACTACAGGATGTTTCTCAACTTTGCTCACCTTCTGTAACAAGGCTCCTAGGGTGGCAACTCCATGGGAGTGAATGAGATTTTCTTGATTAACATGATGTCCCTGAATAAAGTGTTTTATCATCAAGATGAAAGTTGCAACTATGTTCTTCTCCAGACGTGCTTCTGCAGAACAGAACAACAGTAGCAAAAGTCTTAAGGGTAATCATTGGATCACTGCATAAAAATACAGGGGAAAAATAAAATCAAGTGTTTATATTCCTCACTATGTTCTGAACTTCTCAACTCCTGTTCCTTAGCTCTAAGACTGTCCTTAGATTTTTCTCCTATGAAGAACTGTCACCTGGATTTCAGCCTTCTGATGTGTTTTCGTTTCTGTAACGGAGTTCTCACGCTTTCAAGTATCAACAAAGGGTTTGTTTTCATATTTTCATGGAGGAGGAGAGAGCTGACAGACTGTTGGTCTGACCAGTGTGTTGGAGGGGTGGCAGCTTCACCCTCCAATCCACTGTCACCTTTGGAATTCTATCAAATGTCAAAGATGTAAATAAAGTTCCTTCTTTTCCAGCACGACTCAGCGTGTAAGTGCAGTTCTTTCCTGTCTCCAATTCCCACACAGAATCATAGCCATTCCATGCCTCTCCAGAACAAAGTGATCCCAGTCCTGACTTCAGTTGCTTTAT
The DNA here is from genome assembly GCA_013400675.1 of Oxylabes madagascariensis. Classification (NCBI taxonomy): domain Eukaryota; kingdom Metazoa; phylum Chordata; class Aves; order Passeriformes; family Timaliidae; genus Oxylabes; species Oxylabes madagascariensis. Next base: position 15,488 of record VYZR01000475.1, on the reverse strand, counting down.
CCATGGCTGTAGGTTACAAACTTCTTTGTTACAATCTTTGGCATATGCTGCAGTTATTTTCTCTCTGTAGTTGCAAACTGACACCTTCTAGCCATGGTATGCAAAAAAATTAGAGACAGAGAGAAGAAGATCTATTTTTTTACTTTACTACACCATTTCATCTTTGAAACCAACAAAAAAAAACCCAGTGTTTTCCTTTGCAAGGTCTGATTTCTCAGTGGTTTTTGTTAAGGTCAAAGTTAATTCTCAATACTAGCAAAGTTTTTAAAAAATCTACTCGTAAAGCATCCTTTCAGTTTCTTTGTATTTTAATCCAAAATGTGACTACGTGTGAAAGAGGTAGGAGCCTGAATATTTTATTAAGAAAACACAAGTTTGGCCAAAGGCTAAATAGCACAGTCCTGATGCTGCTGTCCCCATGTGGCTGTGTGACCCAGCACTGAAGCTGTAGAAAAGCTTCTCCTGTTGCTAATAGTAGGTTTTACATCAAACATAATTTCTCAAAATAATTAGAACAGAAATTAAAACAATGTCATACCTTGGCACCCGTAACAGTAAATCATGAAAAGAAAAAGCATGCTATTAAATATATTTATACTTGAAAAATTATTTTTTTTATAGTACTGAACTCCTGATATTCAGTATCCATGTCAGGTATTTAGGAACAGAAAGAGCCTTTCAGCTTTACATAGATGCTCTGGAAAATCCAGCACATAACAAACAGTTTTCTGTCATTCTAAAAAGGACTTGTAAAATCAAGCTTAAATATCGGTTCACTTCAGCTTCACTTTCTTACCTGATGCCTTTGGGGATGAAAACACGACCCAGTCACCCTCTACAGGAGTTACTAGCTCTGGAGGCAGAGCTTCTCCTTCAGACTTCTCAGGAATCTGTCCACCAAGAAAGCTGATCTGCTCCAGCAATGGAAACAGCACATTTATTCCACCAATACAGTTGATCATATCCTGAATCAAGAGAAAAGGCAGGAAAAACATCACCATAAATAAAATCCCTTCAACTACAGCACAAATTTACTCAGCATACAGGAGTACTCACAAACCAACCAGAATGTTTCACAGGCCACTAACACATGGGCCATCCTGTCACTTGTTGTTCTGAAAGTACATTTTTTACATTTCCTCCTCCTCCCCCTATATAAACACTGGAAACTGAAGGATACAAAAACTTAGGAAGAATCTTCTGCTAAATACATTTGAAGAACAGGAAAAACATGTCTCTGATTTTTAAGTTACTTGCAGCAAGGAGTAAGAGAAGACTATAAGATTATGCACAACTCTGCTTTAATCATCTTCCTGCAAGATTTCAACTTAAAGCAGTTAAAAAATAATACCATTTTATTTTGTTTTTTAAAATAACTCTACACATACATCAGTTCTAAGCTTCTCCTTAAAATTCAAGTCTCCTAAGTCCCCCTTTTTCCCCTCCTTCTCACAAGCAGAGATAGCAGAAGACAGTCCCGGGAGGTGTTTAAGGACAGACTGGATGTGGCACTTAGTGCAACAGTCTAGTTAACAAGATGGTGTTTGGTCACAGGTTGGACTTGATCGCAGAGGACTGTTCCAATTTAGTTGGTTCTGGACTCTGTTATTCAAACAACGCTTTTTGTGGTGAGGAATAATATACTCAAATCACAAGATTTCTAGAAGTGATTCACAACCACTTCAAATCAATTCAAAATCTCTGAGTAGCTTGCTAAGATACTTCGAGACACCCACTCATTTCCCCAGCTTAGTCCAGAGACAAACACTATGGAGTACAAGTACTCCTTATTGGGCAAAGAGGACAAATGGAAGTATTTTAGAATTATTCATATCATTGCAAAATTAACTAATGAATGTCTGTTATTGTTCATACATTTTCCTCAAGATGAAAAAAACATGGTATTCTACTGACAAGTCACAAGTGTTAACTAAACCCTAATAATCTTAATCTAACTCAGTGTTTATGACAACAAGAAAACCATGGCAGAATTCCCTAGAGACTGCAAAATGCTCTCGATACACAACATGCATTCAATATTATTATGAAGAATAGTCAGCTACCACAAAATATCTTCATGTACTGTGACAGTAAAAGCAGTGGCCCTCCTAAGTTTTCAATATATGTAATGTAAATGCAACACTACTCCAGCTACAGCGTTAGCCCATCAATTCTCAGTATAAAACATGCTGCATCTGTTAAATATAATTTGCATTATTATAATAACTTCCAGCATTCCAAAAGTTAGATGATCACACACAACCACTGTCATTTTTACATCAGGTTCTGCCTGTTCACAACACATTTACCTTGATGTCCCAATTCACTACTTTGTTTCCAGTTAGTCTTCCATGTAAAAGATTTGCAGACAGGTCAAGGCAAATTGGGTTTCTGCAGGCCTGTTAAACAAATAAAGAAGCCATAATATCATCTAGGAAACAAGTTCCAGATGCTTGAACACAAGATTTTGTGCCAATGTGTTGATATTAAAGTATTTAAGCAACATGAAACCCCTAGAATATAACATATGCCATTTTAGATTTGACATTCTCTATTGTACAAGGTAATTCCATCCTTCTGCCAAACCTATGTCTGCACAAGACTACAGTTAAGGAAAGCTCTCACCGCTCCTTATCTTCCCACAAAAACCACAGTGCAAACACTGAAAGTAATGCACACTGTGTAGTCAAACAGAAATTAGTCCTGTTTCATACCTTTGGTGTATAATGAAGCAGCACCTTACTGGGGAGATCTGCTACTTCAGCTTCTTGAGATTTCCATGGAGTTAAACAGTTTGGACCTACAAAAAAAAGGTATATAAAATCATATAACATATATTTAAGAGTCCACTGGTTATTAATGTTGCCCTTTACAAATTTTATACTACCTTGTTGGAAGAACAAATAGGACAGTCTGAACCATATCTATTTGAGACATGCTTTGAAGTAGAGTTTCTGTAACTTAAATCATTCATTTCAGAGGGTCTGCTTAAAAGGGAACATGTTCTACATGAAAAGCTAAACTACACAAAGAGAGGTGTTTTTATACCTTCAAACAGCTCTCATGTTTATCTTTACGAACACCTAATTCGTATTTGTCACTAATCTCTGTCATCAAGTCTAAATGCCCAGAAAATGAGTAACCTTCAAGATAGTTTTGTTTAGAAATACGAAATATTTCCTTTAAATTATGCAAGTGTTTTAATGCCAATCTGTAACAACCTTGAGTCATTATGGAACTTAATACTTTTCACACTTTGAACTGTACAACATAGCTTTCAGAGTATTTTCTTTAAAATGACCACTTAATTATTGATTTTTACGGAAAAATCCTCAAGCATAAGTCACCTTTAAGTGGCCCTAATAAATAAGGGAAATTCATTTAAAGAGTCTCAACTGTAATCACATGTAGGCAAACAGTGGTAAAGATTCAGAATTTACAAGTGAAATTATTACCTAACATTTTAATTTTGCAGGTCTGCATATATGATAAACAGATGAGCTTATGCAAATATAATATTTTACATTCAAACTTCATAACATGCTTATTAAATGTTAAGCTTATTTGCTTTAAAGCCCTGTCACTTAGGTCAGCTCTGCAGCTCTTCTGGATTGTAAATTCTTCATCATGTGTCTGTGTAAAGCAAAGCTTAGTGAGGTCTTGTTCACAACTCACTCCTTTCACTTTGCTAAAACCAATACAATCACCACATACCTGCTAAATACAATGCTTTCACCTGAGAAGGCTGCAATGCTTCATGAAAGATAATAACTGATCCAAGTTGGCCCTCCAACGATGTTGGACACCCCCATTCACTGTCCTGAGTCCCTGCTGAGATCATTTTGGTGATGAACTCTGGTTTTCCAAGCACCCCACCCCAACCTCCTGTAGCAAGAATGCCCCCAAGCGAGGTCCGATGGGGCATGATTGGGGAGGAAAAAGGCGGATCTGGTATCTGAGATGGAGGAGGAGTTGTTGTTCTCTGACCAGCTGAACCAATGCAGCAAGAAGTAAAAGACTGGAGAGTTGTACATGGAAGAAAACAAAACACACACCGTAAATCTAAGCTTTAAATCTGAACACTGCATCTAGCCAATCTGAACAAAATAAATGAAACCTCAAGCAACAAGTTCTGTCAAGCCTTAAATAGCAAGCAATCCATCACAGGAGGCCAAAAAACTGGGCATGTACTTATCATAACAGGAGAAAACACCCTTTTCCCAACTAAGAGCCTTTTGGTTACCTCAAGTGCTGCATGACCTCTGGAAGGAGCACAGCCAGGAAGGACAGTGCTCCTGATACCCATCTGTAAATACTCCTCTTCTGAATTATACTCCAAAATACTAGCCCAGCATATCTGCTACTGTGCATTTCTCATATCCGTTAATCCACTCAAACAGAGGCTCTCATGGTAAGATTACTTGCCCTACTTTTAGTTACCTTGAGATTTATAATGTTTATTCTACAGATGGGCCAAAACCCAGAGTTTTATCTTGAAACGAAAACTACACTTAGTCTCATTTTTAAGTTTTATACTGATTTTACCATTACAGCATCCAACTTAACTGTTTTCTCAACATACTTAACAAATACCAAATTAGAACTTAGAAAAGAGGGGAGAATGTTGGGTGTTGTAGCCCAGTTTAATATAAATTTGTCCCCCAAAAGGAATGAACAAAGCTTACAGAGGAAATTAAACATGGCATACACTCATTTTGATGGCTAATGTATTGCTAAATGTGTACACATTCAAAATGGTTAGATTAACTGCATGTAAAGTGCTTATTCAGTCACCAAAGGAATAAGGAATAGCACATTAAGGAAACATTCAAAAAACACAAGTAAAAATAAATGAAAATACTGAAAATAACAGAGATTATTCTTCATTGAGTACCGTTACATCAATCCTACTGGCAGAGCTGCCATTTATTATGATGTCATCATAAATTATGTCAATATGCTCAGGCAATTGTTTTGAGGAAAACCCCATGATTTAATCAATGTCATCTGGTAGAGTTTTTTGCTTTGTTTTTAAACTGAGATGACTAAACAAGCATTACTAATGGTTAGTTCCACTCCAAAATGATATTCTGGCCACTACCCAAAGCTGAACATTATTAGCAATAGTCTGAACTTCAGTTGTATGAGAGCTCATCCTACCAGGGTATGGCTCAGAAGGGAACTTACTTCATTCATAGCAGGGAATCGAAGCGGGGCAGAGACCTTCTGCTGTCCATTGACATAGATATACACAAGGCTCTGACCAAAGGGCCTCTTTCCAGGCACGTGAACAATCGTTATGTTGTGCTAGTTAAGCAAGAAAAAATAATTAAGTCATTATTAAGAGCAGGGAAATTACTATGTGAAACTATTTAACTTTATCTCTACTAAGCTGGTGAGGAAAGCACTTAAATCCAAAGCATCAACAAGAATATAAGATCATCTCACGCTTCCATTTTAAAGTAGTAAATGTAATGTTTACATATACACAGGTTTTTGAAGAGAAAGATACAGCCCTTTCATAGCAATGCACATCAGTTCCTAAGTACAGGAATAGAAAAGGGTAATGCAGACACAGCACCACAGTTAATTTATTCACACAGCACCACAGCCACCTAGGCTTGTTTTGATTTAATATAAAAAACCTCTAATGCCGTAACAAGCTTAATCAACAAAAAATGCCTAATACACATACATAAATTAGCTCAATCAACAACTAATCTATATGAAAATTATTTGCATTATTTGAGATTAAATCTGCTCTTATGCGATGAATTACTGAAATATTATAAAACAGACTTTTTGTAAAATGATCAAAAAACCATAATTTTGATTTCTGAGTTAACAACACAATCCTAAACAAAGTGTTTGTCAGTATCAAATCTCACCCAGAGAGAGTCAAAGAAACAATGGTCAGGCAGCATCACTGTTGCATATTCCCTCTTTGTGCACACTGCAACCACCAATATCCCCGAGCACGTAATAAAGGCTTCAAACCCCATACCACTTCCTGTAAAAAAGCTAAAAAAGACACACAATCAAGGACTTGCTTCATCAAAACTATCACCTAAAAATACACTCATTAAGAAGAAAATCCATTGAAGTAGCTTGGTAGTGGTCCAATGTTTACTATGTGACTGTTACTCATCTTATTAAAAAAAAAAAAAAAAAAGATCAAAAAAAGACCAAAAAGGCATTTTGTTTCCTTCTGTTAGTACCCAAACAGCTAAATTATATCAAGAGCATTCATGTCAATATGGACTATTTAAGCACCATGAAGGTGTCTTCTCACTTGTGCTCTTATACAAATCCAGAGTTCATTACCTTTACAACAAACTGTGTAAAGGCTGTTCTGGTTTTGGATGGAGAGTTGGAGGGAGTGGGTTTTAGTTTTTAATGTTGTTTTGTTTAAGCAACGAACCTGACCACAATTTGGAGTTAAGGATGTTGAAACTGTATATGACAAGACATTACAACAGAGAAACTACACGTTATTTCTGTGGCAGACCTTGGCTGTGGTGACAGCTGAAAGCTCTCCCTTTCCCAGACTAAGCATTAAATATTGCCTTTGATGAAGGCAAGCGGAAGCAGCACCTGCCATGGGGTACCATATGCCACAGGGCACAGATGGCCCACATCTGCAGCGGCTCCAGAACTGTACCTATAGAGCTGCATTTCCAGAACTGTACCTATAGAGCTGCTTCCTCTTGCCACTCTTGCCCGCCGTGCCGGGCTCCACGCGGTCCTGGTCGAGGCAGAGCCAGGCGTTGAAGGAGAAGGCGGAGCCGGGCCAGCGGTGGATGGCGGGCAGGGCGATGCCGGCCATGCTGTGGTGCAGGTTGAAGTACTGCAGGGCGCTGGCCAGGCCCTGCTTGCGCGCCATGGCCAGCAGCGCGCGCATCACCGGCACCACGTACGGGTGAGCGCCGCGCGGCTCCTCCGGCCGCAGCAGCCGCACCAGCTGCAGCAGCTCCTCGGAGCCCATGGACTGGCTCCCCAGGGAGCCCAGCAGGGCAATCAGGTTCTCCGCACAAGTGCAGTGGAGCAGCGAGTGGGAATTGAGGGTCTCGATGATACGGATGACCATGTTCGCATTGACACACGTGGCGCGGCTCTGTCTGTCGATACAGCAGATTCGCCTCAACCAGTTGGAGATGAAAATCTGCAGCTCGTGTGATTCTAGTTCGGGAAGCCACTGGATGAGCAGCAATAAGGGCTGGACATTACTAATGCCCAGTATCCCAACAGCCATGTGGTCACCTTCAACGGCCTGAAAAACAGCAGGGAACTCAGACATGAAATACAAGACAGGGCCAGAAGCACTGTTGAAAGATGTAAGCATTTCTGCTCCAAAGCAAGCACAGCTCACCATATTCATGAGTTCTTCCAGCAATTCCCGTGACGGTTGACCCAGTGATTTTAGTACCTCATATATGTGTGCATACCCGATCCTCTCCTTGAAGACCTCCTGAGGATAAAAATTCCAGTCTCACAAACAAATAAAATGGACAAAACCTGCCTGTCTACTGCAGCAGGTAGACAAGCAACTTTTAACTTTAATTTAGACAATTAAATGCAATATTAGACAAATAATAATTAGAATATAATAATTACAGGTTAGAAACCTATTTTTGATAACCTGTTCATTCTACTGTTTCTAGAATGCTGCAGATGAGAAGCATTTCACTGCAGCACACAAATAAATAAAAGTTCAAAGTTGTATTTTATTAATTACTTATAAAAGAATATAACTACTTTGGTATAATCCAAAAGTTAATAATATCACAAAGAACAAATAGTTTCATTTTTCATCTTTTTAGTGCAAACTATATCATGAAGTGTTTACATTGAAATACAGAAGTATTCAAATGCTAATCTTTCAGTAAAAGATTTTCCTAGACCAGATTAAAAACCACCCGTCCTAAACACTCAAAAAAATGAGAGAAATGTTCCAAGGAAGTTTTCCTGAAAACTAATTGATTTTACAAGAAAAAAAAAAAATCAGCCAGCAAAGTTCACATGTTAGTATCCACTAATGGTTTAATTATTAAACAGCCAACAAATCATACAGAATGGATATTCTTCCCCTGGCTATAGTCTATGCTGATTTTTTTTTTTTTTAAGAATAAATCTTGCAGCAGAAGTGAGATGATTACTTAGGTAAAAACGGAAAGAAAAAAATACACATGTTGCAGTAGAAGTACAATTGAAAACTCTGATGCTCGTGAATCTCAGCTAGTCCCCACCTCCAACATAGAACTCTTCCCAGGCTTTCCAGAGTCAGTGGAGAAATAAGCTTTTTCAGTAATGCTCTGCAGCACCATAACAGATCCTGTTATCTCTCCCTTAAGGTGTACTGCAAGCAGCAACAGAACAAATGATTCCCACTCTTCCTTTACTCTCCAGTGTACAGTCACATCCCTTTAACTGCGCCACGTCTAGGGAATCATTCAGCCAAGGGTTAAATTTACTGAACTCAGCAATCCAGGAATAAATATACTATTTTTTCCATGGGCTTAGCTTCCGGTCAGAATCACAAAGTAATCACAACCTATCCATTTACCAAATCACAAGAATAACTACCAAGGAAGGGTACAGGGCACTGGCATGACCACCATCTGGACAGCAATACTGTCCTGGGTTAGTTTAAAGCCATGTGAAACTAGAACACAAACAGCTGCCAGAGAATTTCTGCAAATACCCACTAAGTCTACCCCATCTATCCATGGGACAAGTAACAATATACTTCCTTTACAAAGGTTCCAACTGCCATCATACTCAGATCTTTCAGTTTTTGCAGAAAGATGACTCAGTGTCCAGCCATTAGACACATATAAAAGGATAAGGAATGCTAATCAGCTATTCCTACCTGGCACAAATGTGTGACCACAATCTGCTCATATCCATTAGCAAGACCCATCAAGGTATTGTGATAAAAACACTAACTGGAAAAGAGATCAAGAAACTGCAAACAGCCCTCTGCATAGACAGTTACCTTTGCAGCTGGAGACTTGTGCATGACTGCTGTGAGGGCTTGAATGGTCGATACTGCCAAGGAGTCCAGGTGTCCCTGAAACACCTGAAAGGAGCAGGTACAGAGGTCATCTACAAACATGCAAAGACAGTTCAGCTCCAAAATCTGTGCTGTGCCCTCCTGCCAGGAGGGAAACAAGAGTTTGGTAACATGCTTCAAAAATGATTTCCCCACCAGTCAAAGTTTCAAACCCCACAGCCTACAAGGAATTACATCACAGTGGACAACTAACCACAGACTGACTTCAAGAGGAGAGAAGCATTTGCAACACAAACTGCACTTCAAATATTCTGATGGACAAACAAGTTTTCCTCATGCGTCTAATGGACAACCTCAAGAGGGAGGGAGGAAAACAATTAGGAAGTCTCTTGCAGTGTGTCTCTGTGTGCTGCTGGAAAATTAGCATCCACAGTTCATATAAAGGGACTTATTTTCCATCCAAGGCCCTGCAAACCAATGCAGCACAGACACACCTCCAAAGTGTAAGAGAGAATCACACCAGCACAGCTAGGTGGCTGCCTCACCTGTAGCCTCATTGCATTGATTCAACACCTCTCTCTCCAATTTAAGTAATCTTTTGAGTTTTTCTTCTACAATTCTTGTTTATATTGATATTTCTATGATGGTTTTAAGACCAAAAATGTTGGAGCACTCTTTTGCATTCATCAGTAAACCTAATTAGCAACACTGCGCAAACAAACATACTGTTTCATCATCTCTGAAGTATTATGTGCACCTCAGACATATTTTGAAAGTGAAATGTCAAGAATCAGAAGACTATTAGATGTGAAGAAACATTTACATGCTGTTAGAGCGTTGTGCTGTGTCCAAAAAAGCCAAAGCTATTAGTTAAAAATCACAAATTGTAAATAACCATCCCTCGTATTCAGCATTTTTTTACATTTTTATTCAGAACAAATAATTCTACTATAAAATTATACAAAAATTTGCATTTGAAACTTTCCTCAGTATTTGGGAAAAGTGAAGCAACAGGCTATTCCTACCTCCCTGATTCAGCCTGTCCATTGTTTTGTGAACATCTGTTCTTGATCACAAGCAAAGAATCAGGACACCAAACACAACCATTGAGATTCACAAACAAGGCCCCAAAATCCAAAACACCACAGTGCTGAGACAAAGAGCAAAAAAGAGGAAAAGGAGGAGAAAAAGAATCACCACTAGGTTGACAGAATTAATTTAGATCCCATTCATGTACTTCACCTTTTCCTTAACAGAAGCATAACTGATGCTCATTCTATTGGTAATATCTGCAGTTTGAAGCAGATGAATAAAACATAGGCTGAATTCAGTCTGTTATTCACAAAAATCATTTTCCAGAGACAGGAAATGCTGATCTGTGCAGCATCGTAAGTTCATCTTGCTGCAGAAGGCTTAAGGAGGATGGTTAAGGTGAAGCACAAGAATCAATTTTCCTGTGATTGTGTTGTGACTTCAACTGAAGCAAAATACAATTTAGGTAGGTACCTGGTCCTCATTCATTTCTGTCAGTAATTTGTTGGTAAGGTCTTTCTCACTCTTGTCTGCCACTTTATTGTTAGCATTTAAAAACAGCTGTTAGAGACAAGAATAATGGAAGTAATTGCATTAAACAGTTACCTACAGCCAAATCTGTGGAGGCTGCCTTAGATTTGTATTTCATATAGAAAAATAAAAAAGGGGGGGAAAAAAGGGAAAAAAATAAAGCTTTCTCACACCAGTAAGACAATTGTCCATTAGTATTAGTCTCCTGTTAATTCTTAAAATACTGATGATTACACTGTATTTTTGCTAAAGAGTAATTACTTTTTTTTCTTCAAAACAATAAATGAAAATATGTAATCACTGAGAAAAAGAGAGAAATTTATCTGGAATTTATACTCGTCTCTGGCTTAGCAACTGTGATTTCATTCACAATACGCAACATGACAGAGTTCTAAGAAATTTACTTGTAAGAAATAAAGACAAGTGTGGGGCATAACAAGGAAATGGATACAGATGTTTCACCATTTTCCACTTATGTTTCACCCTAGGTGAAAGCTGAAGATACCTAGACAGAATTTTTTCATCTTCAAACAGCACAGTAGCAGAATTTCTGGGGCACACAGTCTTTGGGACAGGAAGAAGGGCAAAATATCTCTGCCATCATCCTAAGAATCAGACAGGTTGCAAATAGCTTTAAATCAAACATACACCTACACTGCATCTTCAGCTAAGGAGCTGTTCTGTGTTCAGTAGCTAAATTCCTAGCCAGTACCTGAATTTGACAGTTTCAAACTCACCCAAATTCATAATCAATTGCAGTCAATTTGCATGCCAAATTTAGTTTTAACATAATCAGAACTAAAATTTACCTCCTTCTGTTTTAAGATTATATTGAGGCATTTTAAAAAACCGTGACCAAAATATTTTAAAAGTTCCCTTAAAAAAAAGGAAACACTTTCCTTTAGTGGATAAAGCCTAAGCATTTCTTTTCCCACACACACACACACACACACACACATTTTCCTCCATTATCTGCTAGCTTTGTCTCCCTGAAGAGATACAACCTGAGAAATCGACTTTCATAAATTAGGGAAAAACAAAGGACAACACCCAAGCTATTACTTTGACTAACACAGGTGTGAAAGCACATTCTTAGAAACACTTTGAAAAGTACATCACAGTCAAGAGCACTTAACAATGCAGAGTAACTATAGCATGTCTCAGAGGACTATAACACTAGCAAGAATAAGAACATTAAACAAAAGCAAATGCAGACAATGCAAAAATAAAGAGTCCATCAAACTTTTGGTATGAGTTGTTTCATTTCTCGTAAGGAATGTGAAAAGGAAAATAGATTTCTTTTTACTATGTCTAGATGGTTTTAATTTTTTTCATTTAAAAGCTGTTCTAAAACCACATTTTTTTCTTTTAATCAGACTTACTGTTAGAGGTCACTGTGCTTTGCTCAAAGTCTGACCTCTGAGACAGTTAAAGAGATGAGAAAAGATTCAGCACTGACAAACCAGTTTGTTAAATGACTCTCAATACAGAACAAGCACCACCTGATACCTCTAAATTACAGTCCCCCTTTTTGGATATCACTGGCAAAAAGTGACATTCAGATCATCGAAACTTAACCAAGCAGCTTTGAAAAGCTTTTGTGTAGACCTCTAACCCTAAAGATAAGGAAAGACAGTTTGCCCATGAGCCTTAAAAACAGCAAATATGGAAAAAAAAAGGATTTACATCTTAGAAGATCGTAATACTTAGAAGTATTGGAATTAGATTGGAATACTTAGAAGATTGTAATTTGTTACACTGCAAATGACTAGGAAGAATGAGTTGAAATACAGCCTTGAACATCCCCAGTTCTATGGGATATCTATAGCAGAAATAGTGGTATGGATTTTCTTTACCCCTCCTTTCCATAGAAATTATTTGCATTTCAAGTTTGCAGAAGATCCTATAGCTTCCTGAGTTTCAGATATGTGTATGGACTCTCGTGCTCTCTGCAGAGATGCAGAACATGCTTACACACACGGCTTGCTTAGGAACCCAGTAGCAATTTTCACAAATGAAGGAATAAAATCTAGAACTAGAGTTTCCACCCCCAGCTAATAAGGAGAAATCTTAATTCCACAGCTAAATCAATCTTTGCTATTTGGCTTTGAAAAAGAATGGAGACACAATATATTTGGAAGTACAAATATACCGCAACTCCTGCCCTGACTCCCTCTCTCCCACTTCTCATCCGTGGGGGTATTTTGCCTGCGAAAGGCTAAAAAAGCACACTGTGTACCAAACTGGCAGCACTGATCTCTAAACAACACAGTGATATGTGAGACTCATCCCTGGAAAAAACCTTAAAAGAGCTTATCTTGTAACATACAGACAGGCAGAATAAAAATAAAAACAGCAAGCTGCAAGAAAAAATAGAGCAGCTGTTCCCGCTTTCTTTAATTCCACCACTTGTTTATGAGCGCAGGAACACAGCTGAGTCTCCAGGCAGAGGTAAACATCACGCTGTTGATGATTTTAGAAGAAACTAAAAAAGGAGTTTCTTATAGAGTACAAGGTTTGTACAAAAATAGGCAGATTCCCAAACACAGGAGAAGAATGGGAAGGTCAAACAATGTGTTTTCAGAAGGAGATACTGAAACTACAGACTATTCAAAACACTTCAGGTCAGTTGGCATTCTGCCACTGATTATAATTACTATTAGAACATAATCCAAACACATTTATTTTTAATACATCATTGCACTAAAATACATTCTAATCCAGAATCTAAATGGATTAGAAACAAATTGCAGACTGTAGTTAGTATTAAATTATCTAGTATCAGAAGAGCTCAAAACAGCTATGTCACTAATATATCACAAAAAGAGAAATAAAATAGTGCAGAGTTACATCATATCTGTGTTCTTTCACACTGGGAAAAATAAAATCAGTGCAATCAGTGGAAGTTTGCAAAATTATGACCACTTGCACTTGAGATGAAAACCCTAAATCCTATGTAGAAAAGGAAAAATCGAGCAACATTTTCAACAGCTTGAGCTCATGTTTTATGTCAGCCACACACAGTTTGAAACACTTACAATGGTACACCAGAAAGATTTTTTTTAATGGAAAACCATTCCTCTGAAATTAGAATTCAGACCTCCATCTGGCAGCAGTTGTTAAGTGACTTCCTAGCAATCCAGTGATAGAATATAAAAGAAACAATACCAAAAAAACCCAAAGCCCACAACAAAGACCCAAATAAAAAGACAGGGGTGATTGATTTTTTTAAATACTCTTAGAAGTCATTGTGCTTAGCTCCAAGTCTAACATCTGAGAGATCTTAATAGGTAAGAAAAGATTCAGCAGTGATTCAAAGATACAGCATTGTTACAGATTTTAGGGACTGAGCAGGGTCTGTAAGGGTATTTTGCTCAGGACTCCCAGTAAGTATTCATTGCTTTAACCACAAGACAGACACGAGACACCTCTACTTCATTAGTAATAGTACAAGACAGGTTTTGTTAAAAATATGCAGATAAGGGAGAACTTACCTTGCAGTTCTGCAACAGTCGAATAAGATGCTCAAAACAATTACTGTTAAGGAAAATTGCCTGCAGAACAGGCCTATCAGTGCAGTCCAACATGGCTGTGATGGTATCTATAAAATTAAAACAGAACTAGCATTAAAGACAAAACATTCCCAAATTCATCAAGCATTTTTTCCTGCACATTCTGTAATACACATCAGGAAAAAATCAGACAAAGTATATGCTTTGCATTTTTGATCAAGAATTATATGCATTTTAAGAACAAATCACTAGGCCTAAAGCTAAACGTTTTGACATTGTAAAAATTACCACATAGCCTAATGGTACGGAGAAATTTCAGCTAATGAACATCTTTGATTGCTTTGGGGCTCTGTTTCAAGTCACTGCCAATTGTGAGTACATAAGCAGCATTACCATTTTTTTTACAGCACATGAACGCTTGTTTGCTCAACAAGCAATTACTCTGCTTTCTACAGCAGCCTTATACTGTAAGCGTTCTCCATGGCCACAGTTCTATTCCTCAGTTTTCCTGGAAGTATGGGAAAAGAAACACCTTCATTTCCCACAGTGAACATCAAAAGGGAAAATCTCAACCCCCTGAATTCTAACCCAAAAACTTCTTCCCAACTCTTTCAGACTATTACTTTTGGCCAATATTTACAACAGTGTCATTTGAAAATCAAACTATCACAAAACAGCACCACATGGCTATTTTATTACAGAACAGTTTTATTCTGCAATTGCTAAGGTTCTGAGAAGTGTCACTTCTTGCCCAGCAAAGTTTTTGTCTTTTAATGAAGATTTGCAGTCTATGAACCTTGACACTCTGGTTAAATGGTAGCAATCTGATATGGCTTCTTCTAGGATTTTTATTAGTAAATGATTAAACAATAAATATCTAAGAAGAAAGGTCAGAAATTTTTCAATTGCTTAGCCAAATTAATATTTTTTGTGTCAGAGTTATTGTTAAGAATATTTGAAGGACCTGTGTACTCACTTAGCATTTGGATCTGTAGTGCTATGAATCTGCTCTCCCACTGCCTGCATCGCCTTGCATTAGGTAAGGCTGAATGGTCTGAATTAAGCAACTTGAAATAGTTCTCCAATATTGTACTTGTCTCCACTTGGCGCTGGTCAGAACTGCTGGTTAGGAGGATATGGACAACTTCTGTCAGGCACTTCAGAGTCAGCTCTGCCTTCCTGCTCACTTCCTCAGGGTTTCTGTCATCCCAGTTGTCACAGTCTGCTAAAACACGCATCAAGACTTCCATGGTGGCAGGAGATACCGCTTGAAGAGCATTCCTCTGAAACCCATTACGGCAAAAAAAATTATTATGAAAAATAGATTTAGGAGAATTTAAATCTCTTCAAACTAGTTGCTGCTGCTCGCTTATCTGAACCACTGTGCTGGTTTGAAAGCA
>VYZR01000474.1:54941-75677 GCA_013400675.1 Oxylabes madagascariensis | reverse complement strand
TCACAGTGACGCCAGATGTGATGCCCATCCATTGTCACTTTCACCCACTGTATGTCCTGTTCCCTCACTAATCTAGTCTCCTTTTGGCTCTCCATCCAGCTCAGCTTTTCCATTCATCCTTCCTTTCCTGTGGCAGGAAAGCCTTAACCCAGTCTGGGTGACTCATCATAGGGGCAACACATACAACTTTCTTATTTTCTGCAGCTAGAATCTGCTTTAATGACTGACTGTTTTTATAGAAAAATAAAAGCAAAAGTCAACTTTACCCAGTCCAGTCCACAGAAATGTTAGTATTCAGACATAAATTAGTTGCAAGATGATTTCTTGATGTCATCTTTTTATTCATGTATCATTAATTTTGTCCCAGTACCACCAGTGTAATATCTTGTTACAAAATGTGAAGAAATCTCATTATTAAACATGGGCCATACTTACAATACAAAATATAAATATAATATTTCAACAGAGGCACATGATATCTTTTAATACACATGATTTTTTTAAATACACGTGATTTTTTTTCTTTTAAAAGCAGCTCCGAAACTTCAGACATTCTGCCCCTCCCTGAAGCTAGGAGCACTCAGCAGAGACCATGAAAAAAATCAAGCCCAGAATTTTGTCAATATTTCTTTCATGAGACAGCAATGACTTTTACAGAAGGGTGCAAGTAGACTAGGACAAGGCATGGGAATTTTTTAGATTATTTCTAATTCCTAAATTATTTTTAAGGAAATATTTCACCAGAATTTTGGAAATGCCACCAATTCTAATCAATACCTGAGCACTTCTGATAGAGATCTCCTTTGACTAGACTTTCAAGGGATGAGCTCCTGAACATAGCCTCATTCCAGATCTGTCAGAGGTGAGAGGCACAGGACATCCACCCACTGTTCTACGGTAACATGACCTACAAAAGATTAAGTTCAGAGCATAGGGTTCCTCTCAACTCCTCTTTAGAGAAGAAAGAAAACTTCCTTCCATTGAGGGCATGCTCTGATCCTCTCTAGGTAGGCTTTGCATTGTCATATGGTGAAAAAAAACCCTACAAAGTGTTAAAATTGTACCAGCTTCCATTGCTGTGGTCAGGTTTTGCCATTAGCCCCTACAGCTGCTTTGGGAAGAACGAAGCTTCTGTGTCTCTCTGCATTGAGTGCTAAGCTATGTAAGAGCTACTTAATTGACGATATACTAAAACCCTTCAGAGCAAAGTAAAGATTAAACAGTGACACCCTTTCAGTTCATTAGTACACGCCCATCTCCAGCTCCACGTCAGTATGATTCTGCATATACAGAAGAACTCTGGCCTTCAGATTAACTGCCCAAATTCAGCTACTTCAGGGAAGAATGCATGTATTTACAAAACATATTGCCTTCAGTAATGGTATAAGGCCAGCTGTGAAACAAAGCTGAAAGCAACACAGTTTTCACACTGTCAAATGCTGTCTCACTTGTACCAGTTATGAATCTGCCTCAACAAGCAAAATTGTGTTATATCTTTAGTGTTTCTACATTCAGTTATGCTCTGACTCGGGCAATCAGGGTGGCTCTTCATAGTAAGACTTTCTTCATCACTCCATGCTTTTCCATATCCTCACATATAGATCTCAGTGCAACACTTGGGCCCATACAAAAATTAACAGGAAGCATTCCATAATCAAAGTATTCAGCAGGAGTCAGAATTAGTCAAGATTACAAAGAATCAAGTAGTAACATCACAGCTCCATTATTAGCAGGTGTTTCCCAGAGCAAACAACACTGTGAGAAGTGTGAGAAATGGAGAGTAACAGGAACTTTTTTAAAAGTATTTAAAAAACAACAAGTTTTGTATTCTTATCATTAGGGGGAAAAATAAAATTCTTCGCTGGGGGCTTCACAGTAGGTCATGCCTCCATTAATAACATCAAAAGTTGCTCTTTTTCACCAAGTATGAGTTTCAATATTGACCTGAGAAATTCTAGTTATAATCAAGTCACTTTAAAAATCTAAGAAAATACATTTATTATTATTGATGATAATTAAAGCATAATATTTAAACCAGAAATATCTTACATTCATGTCTTATTAACTATTCTTTTATGATCCCTAAAGTTGCACATTAAAGGCATTGCTCACCAGCTCTCTCCACACTGATTCTGACACTAGGCAGACATCAGCTGTCCCGCCCTACCCCCATCCTCCTGCTAACTCATCCCCTTCCGAGTTTGCCTGATGGGAACACAGCAAGTGCTACTTTCATACTGTAAAATGCATCACAAATAAATAAAACATCACTCTAATAATCAATTTACAGTCATTTGCTTTGTGTTTTGCAGTGGGGAAAAAATCCAACAGCTATATCCATACCATGCTGAAAAAAACATGTATGAATCTGTGCAGACTGTCTAATTAAGATATAAGAGCTCTATTCCAGCTTGTGCCAGACAAGACCATCACATACACCCCTATAAAGAGTAGTCAGATCTCATTACACTTATTACTTTATCAAATATAAGGGACCAAACCCCACAATAAATATTGATATCACTACAAAATTAGTGGTTGCTTTTTTCTTGCTGCACTTTTGAAATATAAACTACACAGGGAGAAACAGAGCCAGAGACCACTCCCTAATTCCTAGTGGACATATTGATCAATTAAAATGACATGTGTCTGGTCTTTTCTTTCCTTCTAATAGCAAGCAGCTGAAATACAATATTTCAAACATGCAAAATCAAACAATAATGTTGTTATATACCATTCAGCAAGATTAACTTGAAGTTAAGCAAAATAAACGTAGCCTCCAGAAGCAAGACCTTAATACAACATAAGCAAATATTGGATATTGTAAAGAATTACTAAATACTGTAGACATAATTTTAATCGGCTTTCTAAATATAAAAGATAGGTGTTTTCTTCCCAAGATAGAGGTGCAAGCCTTTTTAATTATTCCTATTATTTTATTCATAGCAAACCCCCTCAGAATGCTTGAGTCTTTGGCTACACCTTTTACTGCAGTTGCAGCAGAAAAAAAAAAAACTTGTTTTCTTTCCAGTAAAAGATAGATCTAAAATTCACTAAATTCATATTATAATTTAAAAAACAAAGTCAAAGAAAGTAAAACAGTAGAAGAACTAAAAGCCACAGTCCTTTCAAAATATTTGGTTATTGCTTGACTATTAAATCTATGTTTTGCTTTTTTAAGAATAACAGTAGAAATAGGACAGTACTGAACCATGTTTAAAATCAATACTGTTCCAGTTGCTTGTTCAGCACCAGTTTGCACAGTATTTTCTGTGCTATCATGCTATGGAAGGCCGATGAAAGTAAATAGGTGATGTTCATGCTATTGAGATAAAATAGGTTCAAAGAGGAGCTAAACATAATAAGAGTGCTTAAATTAAGAGACAGGGAAAGGAACAAGCCATGTTTATGACATTAAAATTGAAAAAAGCTATTCTTTCGATTTAAGCAATTAAGACAGTAGCTACTTTAATTGGATTGTGAAATTTAAATATATTCTCTTCAAATATTCAGGCTATTCTCACAAATGCAAAGGCAAGTGTAAACATTCAGACTGAACGCATTTTCTGTAGGCCTTTGTCTTAGCCTGTCTGTCTGAAAATAATATTTAGGCATGCAGCATCTTTCTTCAAAATGATTTTTGCAAGCAAAACCCACTTACATTAGAAAAACGTTATAAAACAGGAAAAAATAACCCTGCAATTAAGAACAGCACAATATTTTGCAACTTACCATGTCCTGTTCAAATCATCCTCTTTTGATGTTTACGGCACATCTGTAAGATGCAATACTAGGAGGTGCCTTGTGTGACCTGCTGCATGATGCTGTGACATCAGTTCAGATGATGCAGCTCATTATGGGAAAGACTGCTGTTGCTATGGCAACTGAGATGTGATACGAATCCTTACTGCATTTCCAGGGGAGTCCGAGACAATACGGAAGCCCTTTAAAGAAACAGACAAAATGCAAACAGGCTTTTAAAGTACGGTGCCACAGATTTAAGAGTCCATGTTAGTACGTGCCTGTTGTTAAGGAATATTTTAAACGAATTATTCCTACAGGGTGACACAGAATTGAGCTGTATGAGCTGTAAATTATTTCTATATTTAAAACTCAATATTGTGTGTCAATTTAAGAACAAATTTTATAAGTCAAATTAGGTTACCATGTAAGGGAACCTTACTTAAAATAAACAGTCAGTAGCATGATTTTAACACTAAGCCTCTACAGACAGTAGTTATTGAACAGTATTTTAAGAAATATGTATTTTCACTCTGCCCCACCCTGCTCCTACATCCAATCTGTCACTTACAAGAAAAGTCTTGTTGCTAGGGAAAAACACTTGATACTTCAAAATGAACAGATTTAACACTGTTCAATGAATGACAATGAGTTTTTAAAAAAATGGCAGGGGGGTGGCTTTTTATTCAGGAGAAGGTAAAGAAGTTTCTAGCCAGCCAAGTAAAAATCTCCTTATCATTTTTCAACTGCAGGACAAACTGCACTGCCCTCTGCATGCTGAGTAGCCTGGCTTTCATCTGCCCATCAGAAAGATGAGTGAAGGGTTTGAAAGCTGTGGGCAAGCTGCTGCTAGTGCCCAGTGGGCCGCACTGCTGCCAGCCTCCAGGCAGAGCAGGAAGGCCAGCAGAGGAGAGAGCCCCTCCCTGTAACCTCCGTGAAGGCCTGGGGCTGGAGGCTGAGCCTGTAGACATTGCCTTCTGCACCAGGACCCTGCTCACATCCTCTATTCAGAGCAGTGATGAGAGAAGCAAAGGCCATGTGAAAAAGTACTAAAAGGAGCTGCCTGGAAATTAAAATTCACAACGAACAAACTACCAGCACATTTTTGGCCATTTGCCAGTTCTATTTGGATGAGAAAAGTTTCTGGCAAAAACTGTTTTCCCTAGCCATGAAAATCCCTTTCTACACGGTAGGAAAGAAAGCACACAAAAGGCTGGACCATATACGCTTGATATGCTGAAGCCCAGAGTAAAACAAAAGCCCAACTTGAAGCAAGAAGCCCCAATGCCCTGAAGATGTCCAATAATGTCCAATGTACATGCCACTGTCTAAAACCCTTCAGCCCATTAAACTTTAGCCTGTGAGTAAACATTTTGATTACTGATTTCAAAAGAAACCACAGGAAATAATTACACTCTCTTGGCCACCACCCACCTTTGAAAGAAAGTAGACACTGATACCTTTTGATTAATGAATCAAATAAAGTCTTTCCACAAATCTCAGAAATGCCATGGACTTCCTAATTAGTGCTGGCTTGACGTTGTATGGTCTCATTTTTGACAGTTTCTCTCTTCTAGTACTAATCCTGTGTCATTCTAAACGATACAGTAAAGCTCTCAAACTGACTCAGTATCAAATCCAGTCTAGTGATCCATAATGAAGAGTTACTCACAAAAGAGCTGCAGCTCTAGGTTTTTGAATGTTTAAAACTTCCTTAGGTCTCTGAGGATGTAATTCACAATTTAGCAGGGGACAACACAATTGAAACTTAATTTGTGTTAGACTGACAGGAAAACTAAGGTATGTCATTGTAAGTTAGCAAAGTTTGTGGTGTGCTGCATGCCATTCTGTTCAAATAACGTGAGTTCTTCAAGTTTTCCTTGAAGGAACTATTTCTATTTTGTTAATTACTACTTGATATGATTTTTATTACCTTTACTGCTATGGAAACAGAGTTGAAAAGAGGCAGTGAGCTTTTATTTTTTTTAGGAAAATGAAGAGGTTCAGAAACATCATTATGGCAAACCAGGAGTCATAATCCAGTTGATACCAGGGCTCTGCTTCATTCCCATCAGTTTGGCCTTTGTTCCCAAACATTGGGAAGTGGTGGGGTGGGCACATCAGGGAAGCACACCCTGGGCCAGCCCCATCACAGTGGGGTAGCAGTGCCCACCAGACACCCTGCTTCAGGCTCCTGCTCCAGACTCTCCAGAGGGCATTGGGCTGCGTGTGACCTTCACGTAAACTTCTCTGGCAGGAGTGAAGCAGCAGCATAGCTAACACGGACACAGAGGAGAACGGAGAGGGAGGGAGGTCAGGCAAGAACAGGGAAAATATCAGGCCTTTTTCATAAAGACTTCTGCCTACTTACTGCTAACTACAGGCTGTATGTTTGTTTATTCATGCATGCAAATGATACATAAATTAAGACAAAATTATAATGTTTTTCCTGACTTAAGAATGTTTGCTATTTTTAAAATATCAGTCTGTTGTTTATTTTTACCAAAATTTATTTCTCGTGAGCCGAGGCACGTCAGATTGGGTGCAAGACAGCTACAACAGGAATGTCCCAGGCTGAGTGTAAACTAAATATTTGTTCCACGGGTCTAATGGTACTATAGTGGCTTTACATGGAGGACTGCAATCGCAAGATACTAAAAGGAATTTCTACCTTATGAATATAATAATTTTCAATAAGGAAAGGAAAAATGAAGCTGTTCTTACTCACCTAATCCAGGACTGACATATCTTCTAGATTTAAACTTTAAGCTTTAAAATTGCTTTCTATTCCTTACAATTCAGTAGAAGAGGAAGTGCAGAGAGAGAGCCTAATCTACCCTATTACCACACAAATACATGGNTCCTAATTCCATCTCACAGCAGTAAAGACACTCAATTTAGCAAACGAGATTTAGCAAACGTGAAACCACAACATAAAATTGGTGTTTCCGCCCAGTTTCGAATCAAACCAGAACATACATAAATTAAGACAAAATTATAATGTTTTTCCTGACTTATGAATGTTTGCTATTTTTTAAATATCAGTCTGTTGTTTATTTTTACCAAAATTTATTTCTCGTGAGCCGAGGCACGTCAGATTGGGTGCAAGACAGCTACAACAGGAATGTCCCAGGCTGAGTGTAAACTAAATATTTGTTCCACAGGTCTAATGGTACTATAGTGGCTTTACATGGAGGACTGCAATCACAAGATGCTAAAAGGAATTTCTACCTTATGAATATAATAATTTTCAATAAGGAAAGGAAAAATGAAGCTGTTCTTACTCACCTAATCCAGGACTGACATATCTTCTAGATTTAAACTTTAAGCTTTAAAATTGCTTTCTATTCCTTACAATTCAGTAGAAGAGGAAGTGCAGAGAGAGAGCCTAATCTACCCTATTACCACACAAATACATGGAGTGATTTTGAAGTATCACAAGTAGATTTCCTAGACAAAAGCACAGGGCTTTGTCTATAACTGTTTCCTATCAAAACAAATATTTTATTCTCCTTTCAATTATAGCAACTAAGATTAATGATAGGCATAAATTGCCAGTTTAAAATTCTTATTTTAATTACATTCTGGCTCTCCAACACACGTGTCTTTCCTTTCACCCCACATTGGGACCCCCAACAGTTGTTTTGAAAGGATTGATACTCACCTGAAAAGGAAGAAGAGTTTCATCTGCCATCTGCCATTGTTTTCCCTCTTGGTCAGTTTATGTGCACAACTAACATTTGCACAATCCACAAAGTTTTCAGTAAGCAAGTTGTGGTCATTCAAGTAGGCATGACCTTAACTTCAAAAAGTTTTACTTCCCCTCAGTAAGATCAATAATAAACCAGAGACTAACCTTGACATGATTTACTTTCCATTTAATTATATTCAAGAAAATGAGTTAGGATTAAACTCACAAACACAGATAAAAAAGTAAAACGTTATTGCAGACCTTTTGTCTGCATAATCCAGCTGTTCTCTTCTGTGTTGTTTCCCCCTTGGAATGAAGGAAAGCAATTGCATATTGTTTGCCAGCCACCCTACCCAAACAGCCGAGAGAGAAAGGGGAAGTATGCTGAAGGACCAAAGAAAATGAGAATTGCATATTCTGAATTACCTGTCAAATACTCCAGAAACAGGCTTTAAATTAAAACATATGAAAAGTTAAATCACTACTTACTGAATGCTGATGCTCATCAGCAATGTGTAACCAACACAACAAAGGAAATCTTGACTCTCATTCAAGATTTTGTAATCCACTTCAAGAACTCATGTCCCAGATTTTGCATGGAGTGCCTTAATTAAACAGCTATATATACACCTGGGTTTCTATTCCACTGTTGACTTTGTCAGAAGGAAAGGGTAGGGCATACACATTGATGGCAACTCTATCCCGTTTCCTTAAATGGAAAGGGATATTAATCAGGATCTTATTAAGTCTATTGTATTGAATCCATCAGCAGTGCAAACATGAGTTATACACAGTCTTCCTTGCCTAAACTCATTAAACATCTATGCCTACCTACATTGTTAGGTTGGGAATATTTTCCATCCTGTCACCAAGGTCATCTGAGCCTCTGTTCCTACTGTAAGGGAGACTAAGAATGGGAGCTGTTGCTCTGGTGCAAAACTGCACCTCATATGAAGTATAAAAAGCGGTAATGCTCCCACAGCCGCATGAATCAAAGACACTAGTCAGAGCCATACTTCAGTTTAAGTTTGGAGCCTCCCA
Source organism: Oxylabes madagascariensis (assembly GCA_013400675.1). Taxonomy (NCBI): domain Eukaryota; kingdom Metazoa; phylum Chordata; class Aves; order Passeriformes; family Timaliidae; genus Oxylabes; species Oxylabes madagascariensis. The sequence goes on along the minus strand of VYZR01000474.1, from coordinate 67,204 downwards.
TTTGTACAAAATCATTACGTAGAGAAGTCCCTGGTTACATGATGAACACATTCACACTTGTTACTACAGCCTGAAGGGGATCTCGGTCACTGTTTTCCTATCTGCATCTCCGTCTCAAGAGAGGCATGAGATTGAGAGGCTGAAACTCAGTGTCCTAAGTGGGACTGCCTTGCTTCATTTTTCAGAAGATTAATAAATTAGTAACTAGTAGTGCATTTTTCTTCTTCTTTCCAATAACATGAATGCATCTAGTGCTAATATCCAACAATCAGTCCATTCAGAAACAGCTTCACAAATTATTTTTTAAAAATGTCAAGAACACAAAGACAGTAGTAACTCCATAACTGGAAAAATCACCCATATTCTACATCCACATGCATAAACCTTTCCATCCAGCATAAACCTTATTTAGTCACGACTCAAGTATTGTGTCAGAAAGCAAGGCAATATCCTCATGCCCAACGCACTGAAAGATTACAGCAGGGATTTGGGAAATGGCACACTTCTGTCAGCCACTAGTGAGCTGAGATCTGCAGATGGAGAAACACAAACTGCAGGTGTTATGGTCTAGCTCTGGACGAAATGCTATGTTGTTAGAATACTCCAGAGCATACAATATTGTGATGTTCATGTATTTGTTTTTCCTCAGTCTCATGCTCTCAACCACCCAAGAAGTATATTATTAACACAATGAGAAAATGCCCTAGAAGGTCTTCAGCTTATTAAAATAACATTTATATGAAAAGAAATTAGCTTGAGACTTTTCTCTTTAGGTTCTTAAATACAACCTATATGCAATATAAAGCTCACTCATTTCTAATAATAAAACTTAAGCTTTCCCAGATCAAATTGTAATTCTTGCCTCCAAAATTTCTGCCTACTCCATCCTTCAGTATAATAGGCAGCACCTGCAGTCACAGTCTCAGTTTGCCTCTGTTACAGCCATATATGTTGACTAATATACCTCATTGTGTGCACCTTTCCATATTTTCTGAACTTGTTTCTCATATTTCTTCTCTACTTATACATGTCTTAACCAAAGCTGAGACTGAGACTTGATCATTTCACGTCTTGAAAATGGCAAAATCCTTTTCTCTGAACACTAAAGATCAGTTTTGTCCTTCTCCATTCAGGATATTACCAATAAATTCATCTTTCTGGTTCATTTTACAGTGAGCTTTCAATCCCTAAGCATTAAATTAAACATAATTAATTCTATTTTTATTTCAAACCCTCTGGAAACTCTGTGTAGTTTCATCTTCCTCTTCCTTCAGAATTGACTACTTTTTGCTCTACCAGCAACTTTGCAGCCTATCTGTCCTACAAGCACTTCATTTTCCACTTCCTCCTGTCAGCAAGAAAAATGGTCACCAAAAAAAAGCATAATATCATGAATAATCTTCACACTCATTCACACAAACATTCTGCTAATATTGCTTTGCGCAGTTCTAACCTGATTCTACCTGTAAAGAAGTACAAAACAAAAACCCAGCTACCACCATTGGCTGACTTCCATGTTATTCTTGACCAATGTGTTCTAAACATCCTTTTTTGCTTCCTCCACTTCAGCCCCCTCCACTCAACCTATGATATTCGCCTCCCTGCTTGCTTCACATGTTCACTGTGTATTGCACTTCAGGAACAACAGGCTAATGGCATAAGTGTAGTACACACAGAGACTCAAAATTCTAAAGGAAAAGATGAATAATAATTTTGGCTTCATGTTGCTGGATATACAGCTATTTTCTCTGAAACTGGCTGGTTTAAAGTTAGCTGAGCATTCTAGTATTAGGTTAAAATTTAAGCTTAGCTTACAGATAAGTCACCTACTGTACATATCCCCACAGAGGTTAAACACACCGTGGTTCCCCACACTAGTTAAAGCAGGGATCTATTTCCAGGATCTTAAGGCAATAGTCATTTAACAAAAACAAACAAACAAAAATATTATTCTTGTCTGGATAGAAACAATGATTTTAAGAGGATCTATTTGCAACATGGCTGCTTTAATTTTTCATAATTGCTTTTTAAAAACACAGTTCAACATTCAGTGGAGTCCAAATTAGTACTTAAGCACAGTGCGATGGAAAAAAGTCTGGCTATTACTGTAATGGAATACAGAATGGTAAGCTAAAAAAATAAAAAAAAAAAAAGAAAAATCACAGTAGGGAGAACACAGCAAGAAATAGGAGAAAACTCCTGATCTTCCTAGGCAAAGCACTAAACACCACTATATAGCTGAAACACTGGCAGAAAACAAGTCATTATACCTTTAAGAAGTAAATGTTATATGCCAGTTTGATAGCCTTGAAGAAAGACAACTTAAGAATGGAACACAGAGTCCACCGGCACATTACAAGCCCTACTTGGCATATTACCACCTCGAGTTAATTAGTTTGTGTGGTAGACAATTTTATATGGAGAATAAAAAAATTCATATCACAATGATTAACCTCTTCACTAAAATTACCCAGATGCTGGAACATAGAGCATCCCTTATGGAGGGAGGCAAAACATAAGCTTAAAGAAAAAAAAATTAAAAACCTGAGGCTTCTCAGGTTTTATTTCATCTTGGCTTTGGTATCAAAAAAACAACCACCATCTTACTATCGAGTGAAAAGAGTGCATGCTAAGTTGAATATAAAGAGGCAGTGATACAAATAGTGCCTCAGCACTGATGGGCAGAGGATATTTGTCCAACACCCAAAAGATAGTCACTGATGTGAGGATGTTTGTAGTACCAAATTTAGTCTAAAAGTAAGTAGTTCTGGCTACAGTTAAAGTCCATACAAATGTTTTGGATTGTAGAGACAATAAAAACAGTTGAGCAGATGTAATGTTACCACCCTTAGCATCACAGAGATTTAATGTCCCAGTAAATATGAGCATACTGCAGATCATACTGCTCTGAAAATGTGTTTTTTAGATGGAGATGGCATACTGAGCCCCAAATCTGCCCCTCCCTTGCCTGTCTAATGAACCCAGTGTCCATATTACAAAAGCAAAAAAATCCCAACAAAAACAAGACAGAAGCAGCTTTTCACACCTGGGCCCTCCCAGCCCCTCCTTCCCCTCAGTTCCCACACCCTTTGTGGTGTCCCAACCAACAGGTGCTAAACCTGATCATCAAGACAGTACAGGAGGCAGGGAGCTTCTTGCAGCTCTTGCAGTTTCGACAGGGCCTCATAATGTAAAGTTTGACCCTAGAGCTAGGTTGTGTAGACTTCTTGCTAGAGAATGACTGCAGGTTCTCGCATAGGGAGTGTTTGGTGGCACACAGGAAATGTTCTGGTTGGGCCATCTCACAGGAAATGTTCAGACTTTTACCAGAATTTCCTTCAAAGTGGTGAAGCTGCTGGGAGTTTGAGAAGAAAAGGCCAAAGTTGCGACAGGGAACAAGGGCTGAACAGGACAACTTATGACAAACCTCAGCCACAAAGTAAATTTATCCATCCTCTCAGATGGCCAGTCAGCCAATGAATATGTATTTAAAACAAACTGAGGGACTGAAATCTAAACGAAACAGGTTTGAAATCTGAAAACCTGGGTGCAAATCAACTGCTGCCACTTGGGCAGACCCCTGGCCCCAGGGCCACGTGTGCTGGCAGTGCTCAGCAGCAACACTTGATGCTGCCATGGCATTGTGGCCCCAACAGAACCAAAACACAGAGAGGCAAAACTGTCTCCATGACACATTGAATGCAATAGTCCCCCCAGACACAGAAGAAATGCCAGGGAAATGTCAAGCTGCCCAGGTGTTTTTCAAAAGTCAAACTAAATCCAGATTAGTTGATCCTCCTGCATGAGCTTTCTGGTTCAAAGCAGGAGTGTGTTTTCAAAACAACTCTCCCAATCAAGCACATTTATTGTACTTGCATTCCAACCACTGAGTCTCCCAGGACACTAGCGGCATTCCTTTCTCATGAATCTAAACCAGAAGACAAACTCCATGAGTGCACCCAGTGCACTCCAGCTGCTAAGAGGTATTTAATCCTGGGAACTCGACATGGTTCAGTCTGTAGCGACCCCCTGCAATGTTTCTAGTGCAGGCCTTATGTCTCCAGAGGCTGCAGTTTTGTTCCAGAGCTCTTCTCTCACCGAGTAGGCAGGGCTTATTTGGGGCAGCACTGCCACTGAAGCAAGGTTTTGTCACCAGGCTGAACCTCTGGGGTCCCTGCCACACACCTTCCCTGTTAGCAGCTGCAGGAACAGCTGGCTATGATCCCGTATTATTAGCTCTCTGCTGCATTAGAGCGACTGCATAGCCTCAAAATCTGACTTCTCCCTGAGGACAGTACAGCTGCATTCACATTTCACTAGCATCTGATCTAGTAAGTCCTAGTAGGACTGCATCACTGCCTCTTTGCCTTCCACTCTTACAGCAAAACCACATCTTTTCCCCTTCCCCTCCTCTTTCAGGCTCTCTTTATGCTACAGCCATCTCACCACATCTCTTCTTTGCCTTCATCCTCCCCTAACAAATTACCTGTATCACTCAGCCTCCTTGTGCTCTTGGTCTTCACAATCTCTCAAGACCACAATTCACGTATGTTGGTAAAACTTATCAGAGGTTGCTGGCCACAGCCTCGGAAGGCTGCACTCTCTCTTGGTCTGTTTGTGCCTCAGCAGTCTTTGGCATAACGGGGCTGAGGCTGCCTCACGCCTCCATGGTGCCTACAGCCATCCAGTCAGGCCTTTGCCTGCCAGGAACAGACGGAAAGAAATAGAATAGAGTAGATAGAAAAGAGATCTTACTATTGCAAGACTTGATTCCACAGTTTTCCATAAAAATAATCATAAAATGCAGCTGCCCTGATTCAGTTGTTCACTTTCCACCAAAAAATAAAGATAAATATTAATCCTTCTTTCACAGTCCCTTAATTTTCAGCAGTGCAGTTCCACACCTTCCCTCACACTAACGAAACTTGTCAGATTATTTCATCAGCCCATTTAATTCACTAGTTCAGCAGAAAATGATCCAATTTTTGCTAGGTTTGTATCCTGCCAAATTAGTAAAATAAATTGACTGACTGAGGCTGAGCAGTTGAGTCTGTGGCACTCCCACCTTTAGGAAAAGTATGTTGATAGATGGTTCCACCTCTCTCTCCAAACTGCATATTTCTCTGACATATTTTTTCTGGGCTTGGTGAGGTAGGGTTCATACTTCAGACAGTGCTTGATGCAGGATCAGGGCTGGCGATGACAGAAGAAAGCCTGACATTTCTTCAGTGCAGTTACATAATACTTGTATACATTGGTCCTTTTATGTGCTTGTCTCCCCATCTCCTGAGGGGTTTATACCTCCTATTGACCAAATATCATCAGAGCATATATTTCCCTGTCCTCTGTGTCTTTCTTTTCATACTGTCCTTATAGAAGATTTACCTTTTCCGTGGGCTTTGTGAAACACTTGTCTACCCTCACTATGATAAATTGTTCTCTCACAAAGAGAGATATATTTGTTCAACTCAGAGACACCATCTCATTTTCCATGTAAGGTAGGTCAGCTTTATTTAGCATGTTGTTCCTCCATCCTGCTTCATTCTCATTCAGTGGACAGCCATGGGCTATCATTCATTGCATGAATTCAAGAGGCAGAATGATTAAATCTAATTGTGAAGCTTTCTATATACTTCTTACTGGGTACCTGAAAGCTTCACAAAAACAAACTCCTTCATGCTCACAAAATCTCTATAATGGAAGAGGTTTTAATCCTGCTTTCAGGAAGATAAAAAAAGGCACACAAAGATTATAAATGCATAAATGCAGGTATGACAAATATTGTGTTTCTGACCTAAGATTTGACTTTTCAAGTCACATGTTTTCCTATAGCAGATTTTTTATTCAAAGCCCAGCTGCTATTGATTTCAGTTTCAGCCATGAGCACTTGGCAAGCCAGTTCTTTGGGTTTTAAGTCAGGATCAAGAAAACAAATATCAATGTGATGAAAGTTTAGCCTAAATAAACTGGTCAGCATTCTACAGAAGCTTTGTGGCAGAAGCAGAAACACAGGCAGGGACCATTCTGAACTCGATGACCTAATTTATGAGCTTTTTTAAAACTTTTCTGTTCTTGCTGCATGCTTTCAACTTCTGCTACAGAGGATGATGGATACTACAGAAAACTTCTTCTGTCCTCTTTTGCTTTCACTCATTTATCACAGATCTTGCCCATGAAGGCCTTTTGAGGGGAGGAAATAACTGATGAGCATTGTAATTACAGACCATATTAGAAAGCATTCATGCAAAAGGACCAGTTAAATGTTAATTCTAATGTTTTCTTTCCTAGCCAAGGCAAGCAGCCAGATCCTAACAGGGACCTATAAAACAGGTTTTTTGAAGAACACATGTAATTTTTGGTGGTTTATCCTACATGAGGTAAATCCAGATCCCTATTTCTAATTCACCCAAAAATAAAAGGTCCATAATAAAATGTTACGTACAATGTAGGTTTGATGCAGGTACACGCATAGGAGCTACAAACCAAGGCCAAAGAGCAGATACAGCCGACACAGTCTGGCCATCAAGTGAAGACAAATTTTGATGCTGGGAAATAGGCAGAGGACTGATTTACAGTATAAGTGACTTTTCTTTAGTAATCTTTGGATTATCAGTATATAATAAACCAGAATATATTTTCATATGAAGACTATTAGGTGATAACATATAGAACTACTGGCTGCCATCAAGGGGAACAATTCATCATTTTTATAGTGCATGGTTAGTTAATACATAATTGGTTATCTCAATACCTTGAAAAATCATAGATCTATGCAGAGTTTGTGTTTCTGCTTAAAGCTTTCAGTTCTGAATGTGCATTTACCAGATAAGATAATTATAAGCTTTTGATTAAAAACAAAATCTAGATCTTAATGACTTCTGGAAATCTCCATTAAATAAATTGGTTTACTGTTCAGTTTAAGTTGCTTAATAGTTTCTGCACATATTAATCTTCTAGTTAGTAAGAATGTATACTTTATTATATCCAGATATAAAAGAATAGAAATCAATTATATATGTGGATTTTTACAGTAGGACTACTTGAAATTCAAGCAAAACAAAAAGATAGCCCTACCCCAAATTCTCTGCATCTGCCTCTTCATGATAATGATCTAAAAACTGAAAATTACATTCATGATCTAAAAAAACAAAAGTGACATTTTACTTGTACATTGTTCCTCCAAAGGCCAGAAGTCACTTTAACAAAGGAAAACAAATGCCTGCATTCCTCTTCAACAGTCAGCAAAATTACCACAGGCTTTAAACCCTATGGATTGCTTTTGCCTTATGACTTTAGGGCACATCCCTGCTTCCCGTCCATAGACACAGCTACAGATTTAACCCACTTAGTCATCATTTAATGACTCAGTTACTGCCACCTTTTGGCATCTGACCTTGATAGCTTCAGACTGAAACTAAAGCCATTTTTTGTTGACTGTCATTTTGCCTGCATGGCTGTCTGCATTCCTCTGCTTTCTCACAAGTGTTAATTATTTGCTTCAATTTCAGTTTCTTCCTAACAAAACACTACCACACCAATCTCTTGTTACTTCCATTTCCAAACCAGTTTAAGGCACAAAACTTCTTCATCCTTAAAAACCCTCTAGAACAGATAGCTTACTAGCATTCATTTGTTTGGCAAAGCTTCTCATAAACTCTTAGGAACTTTTTTACTATTTCAAAGAAATCTCATCCTTAGACTCTGGGGTTTTTTTTCCTATGCATTGTGTGGGTTATAAGGCAGAGGTATCAAGGTACCAGCAGCCCTTCAAGCTGATCAGTACTAGAAGTTGGAAAAGGATACATTCTCATTAGGCAAACTTCACAAAGCTGGGAAATTAGTCTTTGCTTATAAACAAAAGAATTTCAAAGATATGCACGAGCTAAAAAAAAAGCTTTCAAAAAATCCTTTAGCTGAATACATGAGAGGAAAATGGAGCTGGTACTAAAGAGCAGAGAAGGGATAGAAGCATTACAGTGATTATCTCCAATAAGAAAGAGAAAAGTAGATAAATATGATATATGGGACAAGAAGTGGCATGGTATAAAAATACAACATCAAATTAATATAACTTCAGAGTAGCACATGGCACCTATTTCAAAAAGTCATGATCAAGAGTTTTTCTGTAACTTATAAAAACTCTATCCTTACAGGAGAAACAATCCACCATAACTGAATCAATTTCGGGAAGATCCTATATAGGCAGCTTCTTAAAAAGAAGCTATATGAGGAATCTAAGAGCTAAACATTTGCAGGCAGGCCGAGAGACTGGCTACTTAAAGGCACCACTTTATAGGCACAGAAAAAGTACATCATCAATCAAAAATACTATCTATGTGGATTACCAAAAGGTACTCAACAAAGTGACTCACCACTGGCTCTCAAGAATAATAAACAGCCAGGAAATAAAAAGGAAATTTTAGATTAAATATATGAAGGAGAGGGCAGAAGAAAAGGGTGTGTACAGTACAGAGATGACACCAGGGGATTTCTGACAGTAGGTGAGGTGTTGTGCTGGTAATTCAAATTCAGTCTGGTCAGGACAAGGGCTGCCTCTAAAAAAGCACACAAAATTACACAAGTGGTGATGCATTAAAATGGCAGATAAATTTCAGTAGACAAAGTAGTACTGTGAAATAACATACATAGGAAAAATTGTCCTAATTTGCAAATACAGTGGTAGGTGCTGAGGTGTTCATTATGAGTCAGGAATAGGGTCTTGTGGACTTCATAAATAATACAATGCAAACCTGAGCTCAGTGCTGTAGAAATAAATAATCAAACAAAACTATAAAACAAACATAAAAACACCAACCAAACCAAATTAAATACTTTACTTATTTCTGAGAGACCAGCACCAGCAAGTGCTCACCCTACTCTAATAAGGATATTGAAGCCAAAGTCTCCTCTACTGGAAGGGAGCCCACAGCCCATCTGTCTCTCCTCCTTGGCATGGAAATTCTGGTCACTTTTCTCCTTTGCTTCACAAGCAGAACGAGCACATATGATTCATAATTTCCTCATTCAAGTCTGATCTTTGCTGATGGTTCTGCTTGAAAGTGCTCAAATACTCTACCAGCCACCCTGTTTACCTGCTGAGGGAATAGCTTTGTTGGCAGTGAACTGAAGATCCTTTGCTGGCTCCCAGCAGGTAGAAATGACTGTCATGTTCTCCAGTAAAACTAAACCTTGGATGTGTTTTATAATGTCTGTTTAGAAACTCTTCTTATTAGAGAGGTTATTTTAAAATATATGTCAATCATATTAGTGCAATTGAGAAAAAAAGAATAATTTGTTTCAATATCTGTCACCTACCTTTTCTTAAATATTAATTGGTTACTGGAATTATTAAAATTGCAAGAATATTTGACTTCTCAGATATTTGGTGAATTTTTTTCAGAAGTTTACATTTTACAAGGTGTTCTTTCAAACGTCTTATTGAACCAGTAGCAGAGCACAGAACTACCAAAATGCTTGCCTCTTCAACTCTTATAACTTTTGTATTCTGAAGATGTATACAGACACAGAAAAGATGGCAAAGGGAACAGGCTTCCATACCTGAAGGCAGTTAGTTGTTTGGTGAACTAAGATTTAAATATGTTCATTGCCAGGAGCTAACTTCAACATCCATAAAGCAGCATAATTCAATAAACAATATTCGAATAAGCTAGACTTTCCCATAAAACTTGGTTGCTCTGGAACACAGACAGAGGGTTATATACTTATTGTAAAGTGCATGAGAGAAAAATTATTGTAAAATGGAAAGAGAAATCCATAGGTCCCATATTCTTCAGTAATTCATGACAATACTAAGCTTTCAACCTTTTAAAAATTTATTTTCAAGATATATTTTTGTAAGATACAAAAATAACTGAACATTTTCTGCAGGGCATTTCAGAAGTGTTGAAAGAGAAGAGAGAGTTATTCCAGGAATCCTCCTGTAAATGTTATGTCAGAATTTTGAAAGAGATATCCCAGAAGTAGTTTTGGGTACACTGCTGATGTTATGTCCTGGCTAATTAAGGATATACGCTCTCTCCCAGTGGGATGAGTGACATGGAGTGTTTAACCAGGTCTTGCCAGGAAAATGAAAATACATGCCCATTTCAATACATCATCATCTCTTCCTGGAAGTATGCTTAGTCACCATCCAAATTTGCACAAAAGCAACAGATAAGCACAGGAGCATAAACACTTTGAATCTGCAGAAAATTCTAGTGTAGTGCAGGTTTCCACTCATCTCTGAAAGTAGTAAGGCTAATGTTCGTCTCTGGTTTTTCACCCTCCTTTCTCTTCTTTTATAAAGAATGTAATATGAAAAAAAACCCAAAAAACAAAAAACAAACAAACAAAAAAATTAAACAAAACAACAACAACAACAACAAACCAACAACAAACTAAATCCATAAAAGCAGGTGTGCTTGAGTAATCTTACTGCAAGGCAAGAACAGACATGCACATTACTCCTGCAGAAGACACAGCTCAACTGTGAAAGATGAGAACTGAATTATTCCTTTACACTGGGTCATAACCCTCCAAGATTTTGCAGCCTATGGCTGCAGAGGATGGATTAATTATAGAAATGATAGTTGGAAAGAATTTCTTGAGGGGTTTGGTCCAACTCATGGTTAGGATAATGTCAGGCTGTTGTCAGCACCAGATCAGGTCAGTCACAGCTTTGCCTGCCAAGTCTTGAAACCATCTGAGGATGAAGCTTTCCAGTCTCTGCGTAACCTGCTCCAGTGCTACTCCACCCTTCCAGTGAAGAGGCTGGTTTATTTGGGGTTTGTTTTGTCTACATAGGAGTAGAAAGTACAGAAATGACACAACACAATTAAAAAACCCCACACTACATATGCCGCATATGATAGTGTCACAGCCTGTCTCTGACTTGATGTGAATGATGAAACAGCAGTGGCAACTTACAATAGGAAAGAGCATATGAAGTACCAGTACCCCAATGGAACAATGAGAAGCAGCATGGTAGCTAATAACGGGAGGAAGGAGTTCAACTTCCCTTCTGCCCTTCTTGCAAAGCTGCCCCTGTAAAAACAAAAGAGAACCTTCCCCTTTGTTACACAGTTACACAGCCCCCGTTATTCTCGAAAGAAGTTTGCCCCAACAAGAAGGGTTAAAACAGTAGATGACATAGAACACATCCCAGTTTTGGACCCTCTGAGTTCTAAAGGGACATGCAGGGTTTTAAAATGCCTCATGAAACTGAACTCAGATACAGTGGTTTAGCAGTAGTGGGTGAAATTAAGAGTTGTCGTTGGCTGAGGACTGAGATGGAGGCAGGGTTTAACAGCATAAAGCTTTCTCAGTATTTGAATGCAATGGGGAAACATGTACTTCTAAATTCACTATTATTTCAAATATTTGTTCACTGCTCTTGTTTTCTTTTCTAGGTTTGAAACCAGTCTGACAATCAAGTCTCCCTAGATACTGCTGCCTGAGCCTTGGACACAGGAATGTCAGCCTGATTCACGCTGCCTCCAGCCCTCTGAGCGTTTCCTGGTTCAGAGAGACCAAGCAGCTACATCTGACAGTTTCAATGGGAGGTGTTAGCCTGTTTCCAGTACTTTCAAAAGACATTCCATTATTTCATGAATCATATCATTGTGTGGAACCTCTGAGATAACAAGACTGTGAACATCATCTCACAACACCATTTGGCTCAAAGACAAGGGAGCATATGTGCATTCTTTTCTACACAGATTTTGCAGGGGATGTAGGCAAAATCATGCTGGCTGTAAGACTTTTCTTAGCTTCATTTGCAAAAGGCTGGATGCCACCGACAGGGGACAAGATGGAACTGGTCAGCCAGATTGCACATCTCAACACAGCTAAGCTCTGCTTTAAGCTTCTGCACAAAAGACGGAAAGAGAGTCACCATGGGATGTGAAACCTGCTAAAGCTTACTAAGGACATTAAATTAAATAGTTGCAATAAAGCCATCTCAGTTCAATTAAACTTTTTTCCTCTTGTTAGCAAATTTAATGAGCCTGTGGGACTGCCTGAGTGCAGATTTTAGCCTACAGAGATAGGATGACTCACCTACAGCTCACCATGATGCAACAGAACATGACAGTCATTGAGATGAAATTGATGAGCAACAAGAAACTTAAGTTGTCAAGCCCTACATTGCAGGCTGACTTGACTATTTAGAATCCTAAATGGCACTGAATATTCTTTAGACTTGAGCTTTTATTTTGGGAAAGAAGTTGAAATCTATCAGAGGTCCTGCCAACATTGTGACCCAT
>VYZR01000455.1:5084-16356 GCA_013400675.1 Oxylabes madagascariensis | reverse complement strand
TGTCAGTTTTTCAAGGCCGAGCTGGGGGGAGAGCCGAAAGTCGGAGCTCCGAGCGTCCGCGCAGTCAGGAATCATTAAAAATACTTATAAATGCCACCTGCCCACCCTCTAGGTCTCAACAGGGTGGGTCCAGCCCGAACTGGGGCTGCTCCCAGGAACTCCCGGGGACCCCTGGACTCCCCTAACACTGGCTGGCTCGGGGGTTAGGCTGGAAAAGTTGGCTGGATGTTGAGCTGCAGCCTGTCTTTCTGCTTTGCCAGCAGTCGATGTGGGCAGGTGGGAAGAGCACGACCGGTCCCGGGCTGGCCCCCCGCAGCATGGGCGGCAGGGCCGGCCGGGCCGCCAGGCCCGGGGGCCACACGGCGGACCGGGACCGGCCCTGTTACCTGTTCAGCTGCCTGGATGGAAAAAGGGGTGGTTCCCTGGGAGTTTCCGATATTTAACCCCTGGAAGTTCACGTAGACGTACCCTGTAACTTCCTGAAAACTCACTTCCTGCTCAAACCACGACACATTGGCAGGTGGAGACCTCATTAAATAAATACGGGAATACATTCAAAAGGGATTTTTACAACTCTTCTCCCTCCTCCTCTACACAAAAACTACCAAAGTGCCAAGTCATTGTGTGGGGTGATTCTCAACACATCTTCATGAAAAAGTAGCAACATTAAGAATTATGAAGGCTTTTTTTCTTTTCCTTGGTCTGTACATTTCTGTCATACTCTGACCAACACAAAGGCCTGTACCTGTTGTTTCAAAAATCACTTGATTAGGGAAGGAAAATTTACATCCTGTCTCACTTCCTGTATTTTGGTTTTCTAACAACAGCTTTTCTGTTGCCATTGCTATGGTTTTGGCTCAGTCAGTGTAGCAAAGACAACTCAATAAATGAAAGAAGAAAAAAAAGCACCATCACACCCATCCAGTGGAAGGGATCTGTGCTTCAGGCTTTATGGGAACCTCTGGACGACACCACTTCGCACTCTGACTCATTCTGTGCTTTAATTTCCATCTGGGACCTGCTGCTCCAGAGAAGTCAGGGCCAGTGAGATTTCCAGGTAGGATCTACTTCCCTTAGAACTGCCCATGTCAATTCCTCCAATTTGGGGAAGCTTTTACTTTCTAAATCAACAGATCTTTTCTAAATCAAACACTTCCCTCTAATAGCTCAACACAGCAAATTTCTATTATTAAATATTTAACTTGATACTCCTAAGAAAATCCAGCAGGTCATGGAACCACATTACAGCTGTGTCTTGTTATGCCTGGCAGAGCAGTAACCCAGTTAAATGTGGAGGCCCCTCAGCCTGTCAGGGGAACTTCTAGGGCAATGCCCTGGAAGAATCTACCATAGGCTTCAAGAATGCCTCACTGCTTAGGGTGAGACAAAAAGGTTTCCCTCATGGTGCTCTGTAGCACTTTGTTAATTACCTCAGTTNGTGCTCTGTAGCACTATGTTAATTACCTCAGTTTTGCTTCTCCCACTGGGCCATTGGCCTTGCCCACCTCTATTGTTCATATATGTCCCTAGTTCTAGAGGTTTCTCCTTTCCCTGTTTCCCCATTGGTTGGTATCGCTGATTGTCCACCCTCATGTTCCCTATAGGTCGTTGCCCTTTGTCCTGCCCTTGTACCACCCCTGTGCCCACAGACCATTGGCCTCCGATCCCATACTTCACCCTAAGCACTCCATTGATTTCTCGTCTTTTGTCACTGGAATCCTTCGCTGTGTGGACTAATAAACCTTGCTGGAACTCTATACAGGAGACCCTTCCCACCTTTCTTCACTGAACTGTCCGTGGGGGGGTGTGTGTGGACTTGAGTGACTGCTGTGAGCCCACCCGAGCAGCTTCTTGAGAAGAGATGCTTTTCAGGGAGGGTAGTGGCATGTCACCATCCATTCCATGCTGCTACAGTTAAACAAATGCTTCACATATATATACACACATTTATGGAATATTTTATGGATGGCAACAACTACAAATCACACATTTAAACCTGAATATATAAGATAAAGTTTCTTTAAGTAAGTATCTAAATAATCTCAGTAACTATAACTTGTATTCAAAACCTTTGGACTCTGCTGCTCCTGCTAGTAATTTTTAGGGATCTGAAAATTTGCTAAATGAGCAGTGCAACACAAAAAACCAAAGCTAATCAACCGATATTGATGAGTAAAGCTGCTATCTTGCATGAACTCTTTGCCTCAGAAACTGAGAGCCAGAGAAAAAATATGTTTATTTAAACTGGCTTTCACTAAAATTGAGTGACTTCCCTGGAAAAATCTGGTGAATCAGTTCAGTTCTTTAGGCAGGCCCCAGCAGATGGCATCAGCTGGCCTGCAAAGTCACACATCTTCTCCTGGAGCACAAAACTCCAGCGTGAGGAGGCACAGATTAACAAACCAAAGAACACTTCCTCTCATAGGAAGAAAGCTGGAAATGAAGGACAACTCCTGGCATCCATGGTTTCGAGGAAAAGAAATGGATCACTGCTACAGAAGAGCTGTGAGCTACACTCAAGACCTCATTTTTTGTTAATGGACATTTTAAAATGTGAGCACTCATAGCCTTATTGCAGGAAGGGATATTTCTCCCAGATGTGAGATGTATCCCAGATACTTTATCCCATAGCTGGCACAAATGAGATCCAATTTTGTGCAATTTTTAATGCAACTATAATGTAAATAATGCTGGTTATTAGTAGCACTTTTGTAGAAGATCAACAGGAGTTCAAAGAAATTATATAGAGAATAAGTTCGGAATATTAAAAATTACTCTGCCTCTCATAGTTGGAATATAGAAATGTTTATGATAACTAGTTGATTTTAGATTTTAAAAATATACAAAATAAAATGAACCAAGAGCTGATTTTCCTAGGCTATTAAGAGATCTTGTTTTTATACCCATGCAATAAGTGAAAGCAACAAAGGGAAATTCTCTACCACATGTTTTTTATTGAATAGTTTTCTTTCCCATGCTAGTTTTCAAAACTGTGGGGTTCTTCTCCTGCACTTTGGATTAGTTAAAATACTTCTAGCCCTGAATAATTTGTCATGCTAATAGAATTTGTTATCTTTCTTGTAATTAACTCCTCAGATTCTAAGCTCATTGTTAACATCTATAGAAATACACCAGAAACCTGGATATCTGTAATTTAACCACCTCTTGAATAAATTTTATTTTCACCTGTGCAAATAATGAAAAGGTACCTAAAGGCAGCTTTCAATTTTGTCCCTTCTTTACTTATTTCCTCAAGAGCCTGAGACTTTATAATGAAAAGTCAAAGTTAGCTATATTGAATAACAAAATGTGTTGTTCACAGCATACATAACTTTCATTAATGACTTGTGCTTTTCCCTTTAAAGAGTGGGATTTAGTAATTTGCTTAAGAATGAGCTGAACATGAACCACAGGAGCGATGCTGTCAATGGACAAATTTCATATTCATTATTGGAAACAAAGCAGCACTGAGGTCACTGAGTCAGGACCAGGACCAGCTGAACTGGGCTATGTCACAAATTCAGTGGTGTGGTTGATAGAGAGGATTTTAAGCTCTGACAGGGAGTGAAGTCAGGTTGGGACTGATTCTCTTGCACTAACAAGAGCACTCATACTGAGCTGATCCCTTAAGTCCCTTTTCCTACCAGACTGAAGAAGTGTTTCCCCAAAAATTTTCACACACCAGAGCCTGCTGGTGCTTGCTGGAATTAAAGCAGCCCTGGTGCCTCAGCTGCCCTTGCGGGGAGGAGGGTGAATGCAAAGGGTCCCTGTGCACATTTCCCACCTGAGCCCTGGGACGCCCTTCTCCCAGTGCTGTCTGCCTGGACACCCTTCCCAGCACAGCTGCTGCTCCTGGGGCAGGTACTGACCCTCCTACCATGGAAATGGGAATGTGAGTGTTCCACAAACCACTGGTACCCTCCCTACTCCCTCACCTCGCTGGAACTTTGGAGGCTTGGAGCAGAAGGTGGTAAATCAGAGAGTAAAGCCGGATGGAACACACTGCCTTGAATTATTTAATTCCCTTTCCTGAAAGCATTTTGTAAGTCACCAGTGCATTCAGGATTCCCTCCCCGGCACCTGCTAAGTGGGTCTAAGTTTCAAAGGATTTTTTCTCACAATAAAAGCAGTAAATAAAATGTGCAAGATAAAACAAATGTCAGGATGCGTCTGCTTTTTGTCCATGCATCCTGCACCAACTGATATCTTATTTTAATACACCACCATGCTATGGAAACTTTCCTTTATAGCTGAACTCAATGATATCATAATGTGGAAGGAAATGAGATATTCTGAATATACAGTGTTACCTTTATTTTTGGAACTAGCTGAACACGTGGTTCACTTATCACTATGTGATAACATTTTTCTTTTGTTGATTTATTTTATGTATGGTAAAGCAAAATTATCAGATTTGATGTTCCCACTTACTGAGCACTCTGCTTTTTAAGCCTCTTACATTCAGAGCTTTCATAGCACCTTACAGATAAACACATAAATATTTACTTTTCCCTCTTGCAAAATGAGCTACACTCGCTATTACTCCAGTTGTCAAATAATAAATTAGTATGCTTAGAACTATTTTAATTTTATTTACTGTTATAATTAACTCAATGTTTTAACTTTAATCAAAACATTTTGAATGCAGTCCAGTGGCTGACTGACTGTTTTGATTTACTTTGCTAGAGACAAGCTGAGATACTTTGGTAGCAGGATGGCAGGGGTTTTATTTCACTGTCTGTTCAGAAAATTAGCAATTAGCTCACAAATGGGGAAAAACCCTGGAAGAGTTAGAAACATAGACCTTCCATTCATGTCATGACTTCACTCACAAGAATAACCAAGCCCACAGGCTGCTAAAAGCAGACAGGGATGTGCCTGGCAGCTACTTCAGATGTTGGTGGGCAAAAGTTTTGCCTCAAATACATCTTTCAAATAATTTTCCATGACAGCACCTGCTCCCCTCTTCATAATGTGTTTATGGAGTGTTGTGTCATGGGTTCTGGGCTGAGCATACAGGGTGATTTCACAGCCTTCTGACACCAAGATTCTGCACTTTGGCAGCCAGAGGAATAGTCTAATCATCCTAAAGGTGCCCTTGGGTTGGGAAGCTGCTGCAGGACCTTTTGACAGATATGTCCCTCCCTGGGTGTTTATTGGAAATGGAGATTGTTTTCCAGCACACTGTGGGTGTCTCATGTGCAGAGAGAAGGACATTGTTGAGCTGGGAGTGTCCCTGCCTTCATTCCCACGTGTCAGCTAGAATATTATACCTCTTCCCCAGGTGTTTCTTCATGACATGGATGTGATTTTTCAGTTGATGGGAAACCTTTTGTAAGTTCTAAACAGAACCAGCAGCTAAATAATGTTCCAGAGCAAAAGAGTAGCCATAGACACGTGCTTTTCTTTCATAGTTCAAAAAACAATATTACAAAGAACACTATTTCATTTGAACCTATCTCAGCTGTCAGATTTTGCTTTGCTGTGCACAAGCGCTACTCACAGTGAAGTTATTTTACAGATATGTGTAACTGCTTTTTGTAAATGACTGTCATTTATCCCAGAGAATTCATTTTAGTTCCTCTGATCACTCTCCATTTTTCTATCCCTTCTCATTGACATGTCAAGAAAAGTCCTTATAACAGTCCCTAAAGAATAAGAGATTATAGACAAAAAAAAAAAATCTTCTTGCTATTTAATTTCCAAAATTGGTAAACATCTGGTTAAAGATAAGAAATATTGATCCACATGAGTTTTAGCATCAGGCACTCAACTTGAATTTAGGAATTACAGATTCTTCATTTTCCTTTCACTTTCAGACACACTTTAAATATACAGAACACAGAAGCAGGAACAGGCTTTTATTATGGGATAGTTGGGATTCTACATGGAATCATTTTGAAGGATGTCAGGTTGCCCATAGCCTGCTAAAAATTAAATCTTCTTCATGTGCTTCAAGTATTACTAAACAACCAAAAATTACAGTTATCTTCTCATTCCAAAGGGCTCAAATAGGAAAAGCAGGTTCTGATCAAACCTAATCATCAAGTAGGAATATTTGATTTCAAAAAGTAATTATGGTACAGAAAAAGAAATTACTGTGATCATTACTGTGATGTCCTTCAATGAAGAATTTAGGTATATATTTTTATTAATTCATTTATATAAAGCATTTTCCTGCAAGAGTTTTTATTATCATTGGAAAAAATAATTCACCTCCTGTTGCTTTCCATTGCTTTGTGCCTCAGATACAGATAGACACAGAATTTATCTCCTCCTCATAACCTCACGAGGGATCAAGAGTCTTTAACATTTATACCCAAACCCTTGGATTTGAATTTTTTCACAATTATTCAACTTTGAATGTTTAGGATGAAACTTCTTAAACAGTTTTCAGTCTTTGTCTGGTCTGTTTTATGGAATTATACAGCAAAAAGCACACAATTTGTCACCTGTATCATTCCTTGAAAGAGTTACCTAGAATCAATTTATATTTAAACCTCTTTCTTTCCATATCCATAAGAAATGCTGCAAAAATTTCAGAAATTGGCAAAACAGTCTATATAATTGAAGTAAAAATTTCCATTTCTTTCTAATTTTAGACTGAGGTTTTATTGCTCCCTATTTGAAACATTTATATGCAATGAATATATCAGTTTTTTAGTAGGCCGAGCTGTATTATTTCATTTCAGGCAAACACAAAAGTGTAAAGCGTTTCTGCCTTGTAAGCTCTCATTTACATTTAAAGAGTAATTTTAAGATAATAGGATTTTGAGGACAGAATTTAGTCATGGCCTAGCTGTTTGCCAAGGAATGTTCTGTCTCCTAAGCAGGCAGAGCTCCTGCTCCTTGGTAGGAGTGTTATTGAATCCACTAGAGATGACCACAGGAGTCACAATGGGAACATTCAAGGTGACACTGAAATGTAGGAGAGAGGTCAGAAACACAGTCATAAACAGAAGTGTTTGATGCCTATGAAATTAAGGTGATAAGACAGAGTTAATAAACTACTTCAATGCTGCAGGGCTATTTCTGTGGAAAAATCTCTTTTATTGACAGTTGGTAACTTCTCAGCACCTTTTAGATTACTTTGTTTCACTTACAATTAAGACGATTTCAGAAAATGAACATGAAATTAAACGAATAATGGACAGTGACCAAACATTGTTTCAATCCTCTAATAGTTGGTATGTATTCAAGAGCACTGTTGTTTCATCTACCTTGAATATCCAAAATATTGTGCATATTAGCAAGACTTGCCTGGGCTGCTTGGTGTGGGCATTCCTTGTGGAGTTATTGATGGTCAGAGCAGAACGAGGCTAGGAGTTTACCAGATTTGGGGGAATGTAGTGAGTATTTCCCTGCTAATTGCCATCTTCCAAGTGCCTGTTAATTGCTTCTGTCATTGTCTGCCTCCAGACACGATCCAGCCCCTGAGCTCAAACTCCTGCTGGAGGTGGCTGGGGAAAACTGCAAAATGGCTGGAATAGCCAGTTCTACACCTTGGCACAGTCAAGACAAAGCTTAGAAAAGATTTTAAAATCCCCTCTCATGTTCAAGTGTCTTTGTCAGCACCTCTGCCAAGTTAAAATTGTAAGGTTAGTTCAGTACACTGTTTGCAATGGGTCAGAAATTTGCTTTGCAGAGAAGAGGAAGAGGAACTCCCATCATCAATCCTGCCTTCAGCTGAGGGCTCGGGTCCTTAAAATCTGCTTTACTGCTGCTCCCTCCCCCCCACCTCCAAATGAGACTTCATTTAATGGAAAAACATCCAACCAATTCATTAAAGCTACTGTTGAAAGTACTTTAAACTAACAAATGTCAAGGAAGTTGCAACTTTATTTCCATTAGTTCTTAAATTCCATGTAGTCTAGAGAGAATTAACCCAAACAATATTTATGGTTCCTCAAACATAACCACAAAACACTGCCAGGAAGAATTAGAGACTGTGGAGGATGAGCTTAATGGGGGAGCCATTGAAGCCAACAGACCCTTCAATCACCACAGATCTGCACTTTGGTTTTGGTTTTATGATCATAAAATAGTTTGGATTGGAAGATACTTTGATGACCATCCAATTCCAATACATCGTTCCAAAAAATTATCTTTGTAGCTTAATAGAGCTGCTTTGGAAATTTGCAGTTGTTTGGTAGAAATTTGCCATATCCTGTATCTTTTGAAAGAAATAGACTAAAAATGTTGATATTTCTTTCAGGAAACTTTGCTTTTGCAGACAATTTCGAATTCATCCTGAGTAAGTACTCCTGCTCCATCCCACATTTCATCTTACCCACATTAAAATAAAGGATTGACTTTTCCACTGTCTATCAACAACAGATCCATGGATATAAAATAAAAGTGAAATTGTGACTGAGACCCAGTATTTGAATTCCACTGCAACTGCTAAATCAATATTTGCTTATCCAGCCCAAAACTCATGTGCTCAATATTAAAACATACTATTACTCTATTTACACTCCATCAGAGCTACAGGAACTTTATAGAGCCATGTCCCCACGCTTCTCTATGAATTTTTTAATCCCAAATTGTATTTAACTCCAGTTTAGATAAAGTGACAACCAATCAAAAGATATGCCTGGATCTGGAATGAGTAAATTCTATCTTACTTAAATCCTTAAGATATTCCATTCCTTACAGTGAAAGTAGTATCACATCAATAATTTAAAGAATAATTTTGTGAACCTTATGTTCATTTGTAACTGTCTATAGCACTTATGATGGATTTCCATGATAAACCTTAAGCTGAATTTTACTGACAGGAACTGATTGCTTCAGCCATCGTTTCATCAGGCAAATGCAGCATTAGCACTTGCACCCTGCAAGGAGAAAATGCAAGCAACAGTCTGATTATCCAAGGAAATTATTGTGTTTCTATCTTACTCTGTACAGAATTATCACAGCTTTGTTAACAGAAAACTCTTTTTGTTCTCTACATATTTGTAATTAATAGATATTTTTAATAATATTTAAAGTATTTATCTTGTGTACTGTAAAAAATATTAATGTGTTGCTAATGCTTAGAAATCAGCCTCATTCAGGAGAATAAACTGAAAAGTTATGGGGTAAAAACATAATTATATGAAATGTATTGGAACATTTCCCTGTCAGTGAACATATAACATAAAGTCATAGAATTACAGAATATTTGGGGGTGGAAGGGACCCTAGAGATCATCTCATTCCAACCCCATGGGCAGGGACACCACACTAGACCAGGTTGTTCAGAGTTCCCTCTTTATGCTTTTGTGTAAGTGTCAAAAGGAGTCTTTTTTTATTCTTTTTCATGTGCATGTTTTAATCCAGCTTCAAAAAGTAAATATCCTAGCAAAGTGAAGAGATTAGGTCTGAGTATAAAGAAGCAGCTAAACTAATACCTTGTGTATGTTTGGAGTAAAGAGCAAGCAACGATGAAGTTCCACTTGGTAAAGGAAATCAAATTAACCTTCTCAGAAGATAACAGTAATTCAAACCAGATATTTCATTTAGTGGAAGCTCAATACCTTTAGACTAACTTATCCTAAGGAAAAGCCTTTTCATTAAGGATTATCTGTCTCTTTTGCAGAGACATTATTGAAGAGTAATGAATTTAATGAAAAGTCCATGTAAGCATCAAACTAAGAATTCTGGTGCTAAGACAGGGCAGCTGCTGCCTTCCCTCAGATCCCTTTGCTGCCATATGCATCTAATCCTGAGCAGATGAGCTTGTTTTTAATGGAGAACTTTTCTCTGAATGGTGAACTTGCAAAGGAAAGTTGCTTCCAGGCAAGAAGAAAAGTGAAAGTAAAGACAATTAGTGAGTTGCTGTCAATTTTCACAGGAGCTCTGGACTCAAAAAGCCTTTAACAGAAACTGGGGACAAACTCATATTTATCAATCACTGTTGTAGTGCATTAGGTTGTAAGTTCACTTTGTTATTATTTGCACTGGGTGTTTTGGGTTTGCACACAAACTGTATATATATGCACATGGGATATTCCATATGTATTCCCCCCGCCCCTCTCCTGAGCCCAAAATTCCCTGGTCTGCCCCAACCCCTCCCCCTGGCCTGCCCATTGGCTGGGGTCAATCCCCATCCCCCACCCCTGTCCCCCCGGGGACAAAACCAAGGTCCACGAGGTCTCGGCCTCTCTCTCTCTTCCGCTTTTCCTGCTGTCCTGTGACTGGCCAGACACCTATGGTCAGCACCAAATAAAGACCTGAGACGGCCCCCAGGAAAGGAGAAAGAGCTGCCTCGGAATCTTTTATCTTGGTTCTTTATTGAAGTCCAGCTCCTCGGGGTGCTGAGCTAGCTAGGATCGGACCCCTGAGAGCAGCAGGACTTACGATAAATCACTTTCCTATTTTGCTCAGGATAAAAAAAGTATGGGTTATTCTGCATTACAGCTGATCTTTTCCTTTTGATTCCATTTCAAAAACATATGGTGGAACAGCTTTCCTGTTTCTTCCCAACTGATTTACCATGGAAGTGCACTGAGCACCAGCATGAGGCAACAGCTGACAACCAGGTGGTGCAACATTCTAGCTTTATCCATTCAGGATCACACTCCCACTACATCCCCCTGGGTGCTTCCAGAGAACACCCCCTCCACAGGCTATGTTATCCTTGGGAAGGGTAATTCAGTGTTCCTGTGAAGGGAGGAGTGGATGAAGGTGGTATGCCAGCAGTGACCATGGAAATTAAGCCCTGAAAACAGGAACCTCCCCCCCGGGGATTGTCCCACACCAGAAGGACATCTCACAAATGGGGGCTGCATCCCAAGAAATCAGGTGCAACTGCTGGGATGTTTCCTTGGGAATTCAGGCAGATGGAAATGGAAAATTACTCTGGAGATGTTGCCCGTGCAGCCTTCCTGAGAAAATTGTTTCCTCATGTATCAATATTTTTCCCCACACTTTAAGTATCAACAAATGGTTTGTTTTCATATTTTCATGGAGGAGAAGAGAGTTGACAGACTGTTGGCCTGACCAGTGTGTCGAAGGGGTGGCAACTCCAACCTCCAATCCACTGATCCCTTTGGAATTCTATAAAATGTAAAAGATGTAAATAAACTTCCTTCTTTTCCGGCATGACTCAGCGTGTGGGAGCAATCCTTTCCTGTCTCCTTTCCATATGGAGAGGCAGTAGAGCAGATATCAATGATTTACTGCCCTGGCCTGCCTGTGGTTAGTAAAAACCAGAAACAAGGAAGAAAAACCTATTGGTAAACATCAATTCATTCTGATAATTAAAAAAAAAAAAAAAAAAAAAAAAA
>VYZR01000446.1:27431-38371 GCA_013400675.1 Oxylabes madagascariensis | reverse complement strand
CTGTATCACAGCAGGCTACAATAACTTTGGGATAAAAGGCAACTGGTAAACTGTCCAATACAAGGTTCCAAATAAACAGTTCTTACTGGCCCCTACCCAGACATATCCCAGATAAAGTTTTTGATCAAAAACATGAAATAGATCCACCTGCTTATTTTAAGCATATTAAAAAGGAAACTAATTGGACCATTTCTATTTGTCTAGTTTTTTTATACAAAAAGGCTACACAATGTTACACTTTATTCAGAATACAGTTAGAGCGATTATGAATTAGTGTTCTACACTTTACTCAATCCTTAAAAATTAGAAACTGCTGTAGCATATTCACTATAACTTAATACTACGAGAGACTTTAAAAAAAACTAACAACAATTACTGCAAAAAGAAAGGCTACTTCCAAAGCAAGCAAGGTCAGTACCATTACAGAGATTTAAAAAAAATAATAGATTTTTAACAAGCAA
Organism: Oxylabes madagascariensis; assembly: GCA_013400675.1. NCBI lineage: Eukaryota > Metazoa > Chordata > Aves > Passeriformes > Timaliidae > Oxylabes > Oxylabes madagascariensis. The sequence continues at coordinate 37,910 of VYZR01000446.1, read as the reverse complement.
GGCTAGGGTTTGATAAATTCCATCTTGCAATTCATTCTTGTGCATTCTTCGTTTCTTGAATCACTCCCAAAATCCATTTGTATTATTACTCCTCGACCAAAAAGGACCAGAACAAAAAGTTTACTTCAATTGTTCCCATAGGAAACTCAGCTTGGTTAGTGTGTCAGGCACTTTCTGAGATACTAGCCCACCCCTCGAGCCCTCTCAGCAACTCTACAGGCCAATCAATGCAAGTTCACTCAGATGATACAGCTGCAAAGAGAAAGAACACAGGTGTCAGGGCTCGCGAGTTGTAAAGGGCTGTTGTAACACATAAAGACTGCATGAAGCCGGTGCACAAGACATTACAGTTAATTACTTCCACACTTCACGGCAGAAGTCAGTTTGGAGTGTGCTGTGTGTTTCCAGAGCATTTATTCATTATTCTGGCACACTGGGACCCAATTGAGCCAATCCCTCCCTGCCAACCAAGTCCTCGGTCCAGTCAGCTGTTTTTTTGTTTTGTTTTTAAATTCAAGGTTGGAGCTTCTTACCTAAAGGATGATTTACAGGTCAGTATCGAACCAGGCCAACTGATTACTGTCACCTGGAGGCAGCCCATCCATAAGGTCCTGGGCATGGCCAAGATCTGGCAGACCATCAACTGGGTAGTCAGCACCAGGGTGGTGGCCACCCATTTCATGTTCCATCATAGGGTCCATACCCAAGGCATCCTGACCGTATCCGCCAGAGTGGAAAGAACGGTAGCTAGGATCTAAGAAAGTTAAAGGTGGCAGAGGGAAAAAAAGCATAATGTTAACAGATGTTAGATGCATCAGAAGCTGCAAGTATCAGTGTGTGAGGAGATCATGTAGCCATCTAATTGTTTTCTAGTTCAGCCAAGTTCAACACAATCTGGTGCCTGCCCTTAATGGCTATGCCATTGTTCAGAAAAGCCTTCCAGTAGGATTCTGCAGACAAAGCACACTGCAGTCAGAAGCACGAGCAGCCAAGCCATTAGTCTGCACAATCAACAGTACTAAAACTCAACAATACTGCAGCAAAACCAGGCTCCAAGACTGTGGACTTGCTTCTGAAAGACTAGTCAAAAATAGCTCAGAATCCTTAGGGATAGGCTTGCGTTCAAATCTATAGACGGACTAACACATTCAATACCAGCTTTGTTGTTTTAAAGAAAAACTGCACTATTGGAATTGTCAAGTCCATTTGTAAGGAATGGAAAAGATTTCTGGAAACAACAGCTCAGCAGGAGGTGTTCCCACATGACTCAGACAAGAGACACTGCTTTTGCATGTTCATATGGCGCCCATTTCAGCACTGCCAAGGGTGTTGCAGAAACTGGTTATTTGAACTGGCAGATCCCCATCTGCCTGCCAGTTCTCAATACCTTGCTGAAGAGTAAATTCACTCTTCACTCATTTGCAGTTCTCCTTTAAAATCTATGACTTGACTTCATCCAATTGAAAGTTTAGTCAAGGGGAACGGAAGACACGTACCGTCTGGGCGGTATCCAAGAGGCTCTCCCTGGGCACCAATATCCAGTCCGAGATCCGCTGTCTATGTGTACACAAAGAATTACAAAACAGTTTTAACATCAGGTCTTTCGGCCATCATCAGTAATTCTGAGTTTAAAAAGTTGTGAAGCCTGTCCCAAATCCCTCTCAATGGCTCCTCTGCAGTGAGCATTGCAGCACTGCTGTCAACATGAAATGCCTTTTTAGCTGAGTATCTGCATCCAGCATGTAACAGCCAGATTTAGGAATCCACATATCACTGGAAGGAGGGTTCTGTCTGGGAGTGAAAAAGATGGGATAGGTCTAGGAACACTCCTCAGGTACACCTGTCCAGATCCTGCAAGTCAGATATTCCCAAGCCAGCAACAGAGCTTTTAAGAGTTCTGAAGGAACCTCTCCCATTTGTTCAATTACAGAAGTGATTGCCTGCCTGCAGAGCAATTGCCTAACTCCAGTCTCAAAGAGATATTCCATTTTAGCTTTTCCCCCCATGCATTCTTGTGGTAGATACAGATTTTAGGAAAACAGAAAAGTAAGCACTGAAATAGTACCAGTTAAAGCCTACTGCCCCTTATGTAGTAGATCCATACAAGACAAGACAAGCTAGGCTCCTGAATCTTAAGAATTTGTGGGAAGACAAAGAATGAGTGAAGCATTCCCTGTATCCCGTGCACACAGATTGACTTCAGTCTCAATTTACTGTGTAGTCCATTAAAAATGAAAAAAATGCCATGTGTGATAATGAGCCTGCAAACATAGTCAAGTCTGAAGTCTCAGTTCTCAGGACACATTGCATTCCCAGGCCAAGATTACTAATCCTGCATTGTTGGCTTGATGGAAACCTCACAGGATATGTTTTATATTTATGCCTCCCTCATAACACTCATGTTTCTATTTTTGCATCCAGAGTTCATTAGGTTTTGACAAGCAACAGAAAAGTATGAAGTGCTTGTATACAGCTTTGCACACTAGCAAGCATAATGAGTATTACACACTTCAGCAGCAGCAGCAGAGAACAGACTCTCCCTGTCTGCCAGGGAAAAAGCAGCTTGAAGGCTGCTTACCACAGATTCACTGCACCTGAACACAGAGAGAAAGAGCAAAGAAGGTACAGCCACCACACAGCTGTGTAAAGCTGGGCCTGTGTCACTGATGGCATCTACACCTCACTGGTGGAAGGAGGGAGCACTTAGAAGTGAGCTCTCCCCAGGGAATTGTTAACTCAGATCACAGAACTCACCTCGTTCCAGGCCATTGGCTCGGTCCGGAACAGGGAGCTTGTCAACTCAACCGAAAGTCGCTTCTTATAGTCCTGTGGTTTGTCCTCAGACATTCTGAACAGCACTGCAGCTGCGTAGGTTGCTGCCGAAAGGAAGAGTGATTTTAGTAGAGGTCAAGACTTCTATCAACTCTTTTAACACAAGTATAAAACCAGCCATAAGTTCACTTACCAACACCCTCATTCCTAGAATGAAGCAGTTCTGTTAAAGGAGCAGTTGCACCTTCAGCTTCGATTGCTTCAGCTGCCTCCTTGTCTTGAGCCAGTTCACAGAGTACACCAGCAGCTACTCTCTGGATATTCTCGATGGGAGAGTACAACAACTGCAACCAAAACACGAGGGTTCTTTAGCTCTTCCACTTGAAACGAGCTCCTCTGCACACACTGACTTAGCAGTTCTACCCCGGAAGTGCAAGAGCTATTTTACTTCTTTTCCTAATATGTACTATAGTGCTGTCTTGAGCTCTTACTTACCTGCACAAATAGTGGAATGGTATTTAGACCCCTGATTACGATTCGATTATGGACATCACGTGCAAGAATGTGCAGGGCTCCAGTGCAGCCCTCGACAATTTCTTCCATACGCACACCCTCCTAATTAGGGAGAGAAAAGGCATTTTTGAGTTTGAGATATTGTACACTTTCTTCTTAAGTGACCGTCAAAAAGCCGATCAGCAGTTTCAACTAATCAACCAAACTCATCCCCTGCACTTATCCCTTTCCCTAAGAGCTGGCCTTCAAACTTTACATCACTGCTATGAGTCAACCCAGTTTACCCACTCAAATTCAGTCCATGAAGCATCCCAGTGTAATGCCTCAGTGACTTTTACTATGAACTTCCCCTCTGATACCACCATCTCTTTTTTACAACCTGGATTAGCCTGGCAGTTACTAAGCTGGAAACAGCAGTTACCAGTAACGAAAAGGTCCCTCCTGCCTCTGCACGAATTACCCACACTCCTGTACTAGTAGATGCTGCTTCCATTGGCTGTGTTAAGCAAACCCCCCTTTGTTAATGTGTTTAACAAGATAAAAATAATCAAATTGAGACTGATCTTGTCACACTGACCTGGAACCCAAAGAGCTAACAAGTACGGAGCCTGCACAACTTCTCAGTACTTTTACAGCTCTAAGCACCCTTGCAAATATGCAATAAGCTGTGATAGCATTCTTAAACCCATTCTTCTGAGAAGGAGGAGGGACTTCTGGTGTTTTGGTAGACAATGACTTGCCTTGCCAGAGTAGGCAGGACCAGAATTTATATAAGCTCTAACATTCAAAATTAAATGCTTAAGAGGTTATTAAAATAAAAACCAAGGTTTTGGCATTCTGATTTAAGAAAAATCCCAAGTCTGCCACGACAGAGCTATCAGCACACAGTGAATAATGTGATCTAGAGCAAATGAGACAACAGTACTTTAGCCCAAGCACTACAGGGCTGAGGTGCACTGACAAACAAAGAATTGGAGAGAACTTTGAGATGCAGCATCAGGGGAGGGTACTCACCACGAACTGCTGTTGTGTCCCACCCATGGAAGTGCGTCGCTGGGTATCCTGGTGTGCTCTAACCAGCAACTGCACTAGCCTTGGAATAGCACCTTGTTCACGCAGCGGGGCGTGGTTTGCAGGACACAGAGCCAGGTTGCGGATCAAGCCAACAGTAGCCTGCAGGTAAGGAAAGGGTGGGGAATAAAAGCAGGAGGGGTGTGCTTGCTGTTAGTGACTTCTTGTTTTAATCAGTTCATCTCAAATGTTTCCATCTCTAAGAGAATACACTAAGTTGCTCAACTGAAGCAACTTCTCCATCAGACAAATTGTATCCCCAAAACCTTGGAAACCCAAGTATTTTTCACCTTTAAAGGTACATTTTAAAAAGCAAGAGTTTTCAGTTTCAGCTCTGGCGGCTTTTCACCATTATTTACCTTGATCAAAGGCCAGTGTGAGGGTGGGTGCAACAGCTTTACCACCACAGGGAGTCCGTAATGGAGACGAACTGCATTTTGAGCCATCTCCGCTTCTTGGTGTCTGCTGGTGAGGTGACGGAGCGCACAAATCGCAGGTTCTGTGATGTCTTCCCTGTCTCCAGCCCGGAGAACCGTGCGCACGAGAGCCTCGATGCCACCAACCTGGCACACCATCATCTTGTTCTTGTAATTGTTGCAGGTAAGGTTAGAAAGGATGCCAGCGGCACAAGTCACAACGTTAATATCATCTGATCCTAAAAGCTGAACTAGAGTTCCTAGAAGGCCTTCCATGCCCTCCTGCAGAAAAAGAGGGAAGAAAAGTTAAGTCTTCTTTTCCACTATGTTGGCTTTTGCTCTTGATCCCTCAGACGAGCCTTTTACCTGCTTTGTTGCAGCATCTGACAGATTTCTCAGAGTCCAGAGACAGTTCTGGACGAGACGCTGGCTTGGATCTGTGAGGTGGAGCCCCAAAGCTTGCATCCCACCTGGAAGATGGTACAGATTTGACACCATTACTCAGATTTGATACCATACTCTGACGCTCACCTTGTGAGCAGTCAGGTCCTTCTCTTCCTTGACATCTGAGTGCAAGAATCTCACAAGCTTTTGGATCCTTCTTGTTGTTAATATCACAATATGGCTGGGCCTTAGCCCTTCTTCACATAGGAAAATAACAACCCCCTGAAATTCCCCGAGTGACGCTGGGCCTTTTAAATGTGTGCATATTCTCACGGATGCATCCTGACAACACTCAGCCACTAATACCACTCACTTTACAACACAGTGGAGTTACTAAAAACAGCCACCCTTTTAAACTTCTGTATACTAAAGGCCTCCAAACCTGGTTATGGACTTAAGGACCAACCCAAGTTCATTTTTTGATGCTGACAGTTTCTGTTCTTGGTGGAATGAACTGATCCGAAAGCACTATGTAGTTTTTTAAATTAGCATGAGTACAACGTACTTACCAGCCTCAACAATAGCAGGTTTGTTGCTGGAGCAGACTGACAACACCTTCAGCACCCTACTTGTGGTCCACAATAGTTTCTCATAAGTATAGGTCCTCATTATGTTTACTAAAGCCTGGGGCCCGCCACTTGCCAGAATAATCAGCTGAAAGACAGCAAAAATAATATTTGTCTGTCACTTCCTACACATGTCAGCAGGTAGTAAACGTTGCTTTACACCCCTCATGGTTACGGTTCCCTAAAAAAACATTCCCATCTGCTTATGTGGACTGTAAGTTTTACAGTCTCACTATAAGCACAGCAGCATTTCTGCAAGATAATTCCTGTATCCCGCCCCTCTTGCAAGGTCAGAACTGACTGGCAAAAGCCAGTGGCTGAAGATTCAGAGTCAGAAAGTCAGTACACAAGAACTGTCAGGCCATTCACCACAAGCTTGCTCATTTTAACTACTTCAGACCAGAGGCACCTACCTTACTTTCTTGATTGCCATATGCTAAAATCTGAAGGCAGTCTGTTGTGATGGCCAAGAATTTGACATTTGTCTTGTTGAGCAAGGCCACCATTTTCTGCAGCCCACCAGCAAGACGGACAGCCATCTTGGCTCCTTCCTGATGTAACAGGAGATTGTGAAGAGTTGTAATGGCATAGAACAGCACAGAGTCCACTGGGGACCTAAAGAGGGGAAATCCTTATGAGTACCTGCTCCTAGCAGACCCAACTGCAAAATACAAGTACTGCTTCGGCAGTGCACATACCCCAGCATTTTAACCAAAGCAGGGATGCCTCCTGATTTGAAGATTGCCAACAAGCCTTCACGGTGATGCGAGAGGTTGTGTAGTGTCCCTGCAGTACACCGGGCTGTCTCCACATCGTTTGTGTTTTGCATGGTACGCACGATGGCAGACACCATCTGAGGAGACCTCATAATGGCGTGGCGAGACGCTTCCTTTTTGGACAGCTGATGAACCATAACTGCAGCCTTGTTCACCACCACCTAACACAAATGTTTGAATAAAGCTTTTAGTTTTAAGGTCACTGAAGGTGCCCCAAAAGCAAGCTTTACCCAGACAAAGAAAATATTTACCTGGTCCTCATCATTCAACAGTTTGGTCAGTTCTGGGATTGCACGAGTTGCAAGTTCAGCATCATCTTGGTAGTTGATCAAATTAACAACAGCATGTTTTAACATCTGGGATGGCTCAGCCAGGCGTTGCACATTAGTTGGATGAGCTGCATCAAACTGTGTGGATGGGATTTGCATTCCTTCATCCAGGGTTTCAGGGAACATAGCTGCACGCACCCTCTGAGCTCTAGTCATTGCATACTGGCCATCAATATCTGAAAACAAGGCAAGTCATAATAACCTCAAATGAGGAATAAAAAGCTCATCGTCCAGATTGGCAGTAGTTGAGTAGTTAGGTTTCTGTATCGTTGAACTGCATGTCCAAGCAAACCAGTGTAAGAGAAAAGGCCTTACCCGCAACTTGTTCCTGGGTGAAGGACTGAGAGAATCCCTGCTCCCACTCATACAGCACTTGTGTTGTGTCCACATCTTCTTCTTCAGGATTTCCCTTGCCACTCAAGGAGGGAGCAGTTGTTGTGGCACCAGAATGGATACCAGAGTCCAGATATGATTGCTGCTGCCAGTGACTGACTGCTGCTTTTCTGTCTGGCTCCATTGCCATGTCCAGCTCCATCAAGTCAGCTGTAAGAAATCATTGGTGAACAATTAAGTTTAGCTCAACTACTCCAGCACGTATTAATCCTACAAGAGATGACAGAGATTTTAAATTAAAAAAAGTTGTTATAAACAACTTCCTCAACCCAGCACTGCAAGTGAGCAGCAACTTTAAACTGAAGCTTTATGTTGAACCAATGCAGACACGTAAACCTGAGGAACAGGCAGAACAATCACTGCTATTGTGGCTGTCCTGTCCTTATAACAAATTTGTCTGAAGGTTTGATTTCCAGTGTAACGTATTAATTACTGTAACAGGGCAGATGCTATTCAATCTAAGTGACTCTGAAAAGTTAAAGAGAAGGGTAAGGAGTTTTCTATATTCTAGTAACAGAAATTGTAATGCATTATGTACCTTGAGTTGCCATGTTCTTTGTTATGCTCCCAGAACTCTTTCTTGCACTCTTTCAGAGATCCTAAAAAAGAGCAAGGTTAGAACTTATTAAGCACTAATCAGAGCTAGTAAGACAGGATTCCACATTAGAACACTGGAATTGCAAACTAAGACTTGGCACATCTTGCCATTTCATTACTACAGTGAGTATACTGAAATGCTAATTAGCAAACCCCATGGACAGACCTGCAAAAGAACATGATGTATCACCCAGACTTCTTCTGTCAGGTTATGTGTAAGATATTCTCATAGAGCTGCAAGAGAACAAGAATTGAAGACTGACCATGATAGAGCTATTTTTTACTCCTCTATCTTTGCGTGAGATTAAGTCAGACATTAAATTCCAGAGTTTGGAAATGCCACAAAGACAATGGCTAAATGTCAGACTTCCTCATTTCCCTCAAAGATAAACTATTTAGAAGATACTAGAAAAACTGTCTGATACAGGGCTGCAACATGAATTCTCATGGGGGAAAGCTGAAATGACCATGTAAGGCAAGCTGCACAAAGACTACCTGAAGAGTTATAACTGCACCTCCTCCTTTTTTCCCTTCCTGTGCCATAAGAATGAAGGTTTCTTCCTAAAAGCACCTCTTCCTTGAAGTTGAAACTAAGAATTGAACCAGCCTTATAAAAAAAAAAGAAAAAAAGCTGTCCTTCAGTTGCACACACATTGAGTCACCAAACTCACTTTTATTTTTTGCACAGAAAGCCAAGATTGCTGGGAGCAAGGAGGCTGAAATATGATCAAATGCCTTGTCTAAATTTTCAGTATGTACCTCCATTCTGTATCACCAAGCAGTTTGGAAGTATTTGTACCATAAATCTGTAGCTGTCTCTTCACTAACCAAGAAAGAGAGATTCGACGCTACAGCTGCGCAACAGGTCACTTTTATTTCACTTGCTTCCCTTCCCCCCAGTCCCACACTGTTTCCAGCACAGAGCTGATGACAGCCTATTCTGGGAGCCAGCCAAGCAGAAACATTTGTAGTGGTAGCTGGTGCAGGGAGCAAAACCATCTCTGGCAGCAATCAGCTTTCACTGTGCTGTTAGGTGTTGGAGCTGTGCTGATCCCACACAATGAAGTAAAGGCAATACACTAACCCCTGAAAGGACAGGTCTGCAGTGCTGCTTCAGGAGAACAAAGTCCACCTGATGCTGGATTCGTGTAAAGACAGATTTCCTAGTTTAAGAGTTTCCTGCAGGAGCACCTTTTTGAAAATCATAATTAAACAGAGAGCAGGCCTGCAGTTCTAAAAGTCTCACTGGATAGGTGGGACAAACTTGTATTTCACTGACTCTGAGCCAGCTGCAAGATACTCCAGCAGCTCCTGAGCAATCTTGTTGCTTGGCTGTACAAATGCCAGTGCTGTTTGTCCTGACTCTGCACTCCCACAACTTTTGGCAGCAACCCTTCCCTGGCTCTTTTAAAATGGACAGTAGATCTGCATCTGCAGTAGATAAACAGCATTAAGCTGATATAAGACATTACACAACATACAATAAGCATCTTGCTGTGCAGCTGGAAATGAAACTGGTCCTTCTCCACAGCCTGGAAGAGCCTGGCCAGCTCAGAGTCTGCTCTTTGACAATGGGCATGGAGGATGTGCTGAAAATACAGACACTTTTTCCAGTTCCTTACCCATGCATTCTTCCAATGTGCTGTTAGGAGTTTGAGAGTAGTAGTGGCAAGGGGAAAGAAAAACTTAAGTCACACTGTCAGTTCACATGATCAAATGCCTTATCTAAATTTTCAGTATGTACCTGAAATTGATTAAAAAATTCTAATGAGTAGCTAAGTTGAGGAAGTGCCTATACAAAAGCTTGATAGCTCTTTGCATGTCTTCTGCATTACTTTGAGTTCCATCAACACCTTCCAAACAGAAAGAAGGGAATAGCAGTAACAGTAAAATTGGTATCTTTGCTCCCTGTAGTCCTCACTCTAAGTCAGATGTGACACTTCCAATAAAAAACTTGGCATGTTCTAGCTGTATGAAATTTTCAATATGCTTAGCACAAAAAAGATTTATTTCTACCATGAATTTTCCCATCTCCTCCCATCAGGACTATACTAAAAAAAGATCACCAAACTGGTTTTGAAGTTGACTGGTTCATCTACCACTATGTTGAGAACAGTGACTATGCTTTGAGACATTTACCACCACCTGAGATTTCCATATGCACCAAGGGGCTTGGGAAGAATATTTATAATTTTCTCCACTGATGAATTCTGCATCAATGAATGCAACTGACTTACAGCACCTGCACTCTGAAATTGCTGTTTCAATTTCAGCAGCCTGAAGAGATCAGAAGAGCAGCTCTACCATTAGGTAAAATCCAACAGATCAGAGTAGCCCCTGAACAGCACCACTGTTCCAAAACAACACTGATGAACATCTACAAAATAGCAATGAAGAATACTAAGTGTTCAGAAATGTATTACCAGTCAGACATTCAGTCTTTGGAATGCTGACCCTTGATCCGCCTGCTAGCTGCATCTGTAAGTTCTAACATACTGATCTGCATTTCATACATCTGTAGCCCCCCAGCAATTCCTGGTAAGCTTTTTTTTATTATTATTATTTAGATGGGGAACTGGGTTTAATCCTAAAAGTTCAAACT
>VYZR01000446.1:0-20273 GCA_013400675.1 Oxylabes madagascariensis | reverse complement strand
CAGTTCAGGTAACAAAAGGTATCAGAAGTGGAGGTCAGAGATTTCACTGGCAGATGGGTCTCTTCCAGCTGCAGCCCTGCCCGTGCTGCCCTCTGAGCAACTCACAACACGAAGGCACTGACAGCTTGGGCAATTCATCAGGGTCTTCACACGTACTAAGGTTTAAGTACCGTTTTAAAAACAACCCATTAAGAGTTCCCAATAAAGCAAGAGCTAACAGTGGTCTGACAGCCACTGTCAGCCAACAAATACCTCCGATAACTAACGTACAAAATTATGAGAACCTGGAAGAGAATTCAGAACAAGCACATCAGGGAAGTGACTAAGAAAGAAATAAAAGGTCATCTTGGCACCGATCTGCACTATCATTCTAGAAGATGAACTTTGAAACTGCTGAACCTGCTAGGAAGCCTCCCCAAACATGAAGCTGGCAATATCATATAAAGGTGTTCCTTTTTTAAGAAAGGAGATGTACAGTACTTCACTCTTTAGGACAGACATTCTAGAGAAACTTTGGGAGAATTACAGACTGATGGCACACAGAAATATGTCTAAATGGACTTGGTAGCAGCTACCACTGTAATTTTTTATCAGCAGTCCCCTATATAATTTTGCTTGATGCTGGCCAGAGGCACATGGCTGGGCATCCTATGCAATGTAAAGAAAGCAGCTCTTAACATAGTCACACACTCAGAGTCATACTTATACTGCAGCAGCTGAAATTTCACAGCAGTGGATCTTGTCACTTCAGAAATTAAGTGTTTGAATCCACAGCACAATTATTTTGCCCTTTACCTACAGAACATTCAGGAGTTATAAGAGGTCTGTCAACCCAATCCTTTACGTTCAGAGTCATGGGCAACTATACCAGCACCTTCTAACAGGATCGGCAAACAAAACACTCTCTGCCCTAAGGATTTCTTTCTCCTTTCTAGAAACTTCTGGTTGTTTCTAAGAGCTATAAGCAGCACCTGTGTTCAAGTCGACAAATCATCAGGTCATGTTTGAAAGTGATGATTTAAGAGAGCTTTTCATCAGCAAGTATACCACAGCACCAGCAAACACTTTCACATTATGAGTTGGCAAAATAGACCTCAAGCACCTAAGTTTCCTCCTGACTGTCCAAGATGGGAGCTGATGATAATCTTAAATGTTACAATGTGAAAACTGCTTCAAATACAACTCTGGTGTTACACATCCAACTTGAGAACAAAAGTAATGAACTTCCTCACATAATGTACATATCAATCCCCTCTGTGCATCATTGAGTATCCTCGTGGCTGGTCAAAACATTGAGAGCAGTTTTATGATCACAGCTTAGAGAGCTCCTGCCTTTTATTTGCAGGACACATATCTACCTTAAGCATACTCCTATCTTCCTTGGTCAGGGATGAGCTAGTGTTTCTAGCCAAGGTTTAGTCTGTCAGCAGGACTCACATAATAAATATGCAGAGGTTTACAGCTTTTGGTCCACGTGCCTGTACTTATCACGGAGTAAGATGACTGTAGTAGAGAGCTAGCAGCAGACAGGATCAAAATTCATTCTTTAGTCTTAAGCCTAGTCACATACAAAAAAAAAAGTTGCCGTTGTTACCATTTAGAGGCAACCTATGATAATTCAGACAAATATTATACCACATTTCTTTTAACACTCACAGGAACAAAACCACTGCCAGGCCTCAAGTTTCCCTGCCCACACAGTTTTGTGTCTCAAAAAGACAATGGTTCTGCAGTCATTTAACACAATCATATGCATCACTAACAGACACTGTTACAGAAATACCTTCCCGGCCTGTTTGTACACAATTTGAAACACTCATTTTCACACCAATACAGGAACAACTTAGTAAACCATCTCTCTTCCAAACGAGGAAGTATCCATAGTAATATCCATAATCCAGTTTCTTCTTAGACGGCAACCACATCACCCTGAACTTGGATGGATTAAACATTAATCTCCACGGTTTAAGAAACCGGAGTGATTAGTCATAATTACAGTGACAAAATACTTATGAATCTGAAAGTGGCTGTCTTTTCTTGTCTGTCAGAATAGCTCCATTTACAAGAAGGCACACCAACACTCCAAAAAGGATTGTTTAAACAACAAACACGCTAAGGAAGTCTGACACTAAAAGATGTTTCTTCAACTCGCTCTTAATTAAGACAAAATAGCAAGGCAGTTGCATTTAGTAGCACCTTTAGGATGTTGAGATTTCTGGCCACTGGAGGGCACCTGAATTGTTGCCAGGACAATACAGAACTACTTGCTACAGTTGCTGCAGAGTTGGCAAACTTCTCCACTTTATACAAGTCTATTAAGCGCAGTAAGTCAGCCCAGAAATGCTGGTTCCAGCAAATACGTGTACAGTGCACACGGTGCGTTTGCCAACTCTAGCAAAACTCAGGTAGCTCATACTGGTTTTTAAATGCAGCAACATGGAATATGACATTAACTCTTTCACCCTTCTACCTCCGTCCTCAAACAAGGCTCCAGAGTTAACTTAATACTAAGTAACAGAGCAAGCACTTCACTTCTGCAACACATTGTTTCCTAAAGTCAACTTGGAATATGAACTAAAAAGTTCTGCTGTAAAGTAACATTTGCACCCATACTTCCCCAGGCAAGGAAAGCAGGAGATGAATTTGCTTTCACATCAGAGTTAACAGACTCACAAGGTCAGGCTGAGCTACAGGTATGTTTCACCTGCTCACCTCATCTACTTGGTGTTCCACACAGACAGAAAAGCCGGAATTAGACTTTCATTAGTTCTCTCCCTTGAACTTGAAGTTACCTGTCAGTGAAAGAAGAAAAGCACAAAACCCCAGAAACTGAAAAAACTTCTCTGGCTCCTTTCTTCTCATGAGAGGCAGCACAGGCTACACAGTGCCAGCACAGTTTAACACATTACCCTCCTGGGCTAAAGCCTGATCACAGACTACAGCAAGTTTCACCTTGGAATCAAGTGCTAGAAATGGATATTAAAAGTTAACCACTGTCAGGCTGCCTTATGTTGGCAAGTCTAGTCAATTCACTAGGTGCTTAACTGGAAAATCAGAAATATTGCCCTGCCAGGAGGATAATTTCATCTAAAGAGACAAGAAGAGTCACACACAATACTTACTGCCAAGGAGTTTGCCATTTCTAGGTTCCCACCCAGTCAGCCAGCAAGGCACTGGGCTCAGAGCTTGCAAGTGCACGTTCTGAGGACCTAGGAGCAAGTCACAGCTGCCTGCACAGTTTCTCACAGGTTTTATCAGGCTTTGTGAAGTATGATGCTCAAGATAAGTAAGGTCAGTCCTGATTTTCCTGCCATGGTATGCAGGCTACCACAGCCACAGAACAAGTTTTGCTGCAGGCAACTGCACGATCACCACAACCCCTGCAATACCAGTTTAACTATGAATTAACATCGGTGATCGTGATTATTGCTGTATTTGCACACTAGTCTGCCTACTAGACAATACTCTGCAGAAACATCCTTATACAGGAGTTTCAGACTGCACACTCAGACTTCAGTTTCTGAGACAGAAGCCTCCAACAGCCATATTTCCTGCTCCATTCTTTCCACTTCCCTTTCTTCCCCTGAAGACACTGCAAAATCATAACACCACTAGTACTAACCTCTTGTCTTAACATCCCCAAAACCTCAAGTTTAACTCTTCAGAACACAGTATTTCAGGATGCTAATTCAGATGTAGAGTCATGATAGAAGGACATACATTTCAGAAAAAATCATTACATCTGCAGGGCAACCAGGTTTCACAGCCAAGGTTTGGTAAGCCAGTTACTGACACACCACAGCCAGAGCAAAATGCTGATGTCCAGAGTAGACATACACCATGCAAAGAGCCCAGTCTATTTATAGCTTGGGCAAGAAAAAGGAAGTTTGGGCTGATAAGGCTGTAACAGCATCTGAAGAACTGATTTTTCCAATCAAGCTTTAAGTGCTTGCTCCTAGAAGCTATCATGCATGGCACCGTTCTTTGCAACATGGTGTTTTTACTTATTTCTCCCCTAGACCTTGCGAAATGATCAGCCATACAGACCAAAGTGAACATTCCCCTGGATATCAGTTTATACCTAAACAGAAAATATCTGAACTAACAGATGAGCAAATATGACATTCCTTTAGAATGACTCCAAAACAGTGAGACACTCAGTATGGTTTTGTACTGAACAGCTGAATCCAGAGAGCCTCAAACTCTTGCCTGAATACCTAAGCAGCCTCATTTGCAACAGTACCAGCCATTAGACAAACGACACAGCAGTCACATACCTGCAGCTGTCAGCACCTTTTTATCAAAAGTGCAAGATCAACATTAGGTTCCTGGACTGTTAGCTACTAAAATTCACATTATAACTTGGGCCAACGCACAACAGTAAGTTTTGCCGCTTAAGCTTTTTTTTTTTTGGAGCCTTGCAGTAATATCTTTTTGTCATTCAGATGCAAAATCATAACTGGGAAGTTACTGTCTGGTGTGCCTGAACTTAGGATCAAGAAAACCCCGACATTCTTTCAGCTAGTTTTCTCATCTTCGCCTTTACTGTAGCCTCAGCACATAAAGATCCTGTTTTACTAAAACCCCTCCTTGATTTCCGTCAGTCGACCTCAGCATACCAGCCCAGCCTCTTTCCATTCACCACTTGCATACTTTGGGGGATGGGAGGACCACAGATGTCTGGAATATACAGAGTGTCAGAACAATGGCTGCTCCATGAGAAAGAGATCAAGAAGTAGCTGATTACAAAGATCAACACTGCTATTCCTAAAGTCACAAGTTGCCCGTGGTACCTTCACACAGTCTGTCCTTTCTTTCCAGAAAAGATACCCTTCAAAGAAGCTTTTTGGTAGGAGATACAAAAAGAAACTGCCCAACGTCCCACATCGAGTTTAAACCAGGGAAAAATTAGAGGTTTTGCTAAATTTAAGAAAACTTGCTGCTCTAGGAGCAACTAATCATGCACAATAGAGATGAACTAAGCTTTGTTAAAAACAAACAACAAAACAACACATCTGGAGACCCTGCTTCTAGAGAAATAAATGCCCATGATAGTTCGGGGAGTAACCGCAAGTTGATCCCACGCCTCANCCCTCCCCCAGCCCCGTCCTTCCCACCGGGCGCACCCGGGACCCCCTCACAGCCGCGGGGGACCCGGCCCGGGTTTGCCCCAAGTTCCCCCCGGAGAAAGCGGCACTAACGTGTGAAGGGAGAGCGCAGGGTCCTCCCGGGCTCCGGCGGCGGCTGCTGCCCGGGCGATCCCGGTCCCTTCCGTCCGTCCTTCCTTCCTTCCTTGTCCTCCCGCCTCCGCCGCCTCCTCGTCCTCGCTCACGGCGGTGCCCCCGCCGCTGGCTCCCGGGTGGCGACCGTACGGGGCGGCGGTGTTCGCGTCCCCCGAGCGCCGCCGCCGCCGCTGCTCCCAACGCCGAACCGAGCGAGAAGCTTAAAATGGCGTCGCTCACAGGGAGGTTCTTATAGCGGCGCCGGGCCCGGCTGTGTATCCTGCCGCCGCGGCCGGGCCCCGCGCGCGGCATTCCATAGGCGCCCGGCGCTCAGGGCAGGCAGGGGGAGGAGGAGAAATAGTGCCCGGCTCCCAGGGCGGAGGGAGACAGGGAGCGGGGAAGCGGCCCGAGCGGGGGAAGGCCGGGCCGGGTTGGGCTGGGCGGGGCGGGGCAGGGCAGGGCTGGCCGGGGCAGGGGGAGCGCGGCGGAGACACCTTATTACGGAGGTGGGAAAGAAGGATCCGAGTTCCTGGCTTGGGAACGAAGTTGCTGCTGCCCTGAGGGGTGGAGAGGAGGCGAGGGGGGGGATGCGACTGAGGGGACCAGCCCGGGATCCCGCTTTGGGAAGGGAAGCGGGGGGGAGTGGGGGGGCAAAAGGCGATTGTGACTCTCTCTCCTGCTCCCTTCCCCCTCCCCGTTTAGTTTGGAGTTTCGTTTTTTTATTCCTTTATTTATTTATTTTAATGCACGGCACCAACTGTAGCGAAACTCCGTCTTCCCGGACGCCCGCGTTGCCAGGTCCGGGAGACGCTCGGGCCGCTGCGGAACATCGGCCCCGGTGCCGAGATGGGGCAGGCGCCGAGCCCGGCCNTAAAAACAAACAACAAAACAACACATCTGGAGACCCTGCTTCTAGAGAAATAAATGCCCATGATAGTTCGGGGAGTAACCGCAAGTTGATCCCACGCCTCAGGAACGCGTTACTTTGGGAGGCTGGAGCCGCCGTGGTCCCCCCAGCCGGCCACGGGAAGCAGCGGCGCTTCCTTCCCCTCGCAGCGTGGGAGCCCCCACACCGTCCGCAGCCCTACAACAAACACCCTGGTAAGGTGGGTGTTAAAAAACTTAATTTGATTGCTCCCAGCTCCGGGAAAGCTTCATTTCGGTGACACCCAAAAGCAGCAGCATAACCTCTCCAGCAAATATGCAATGCCACTAAGACCGAAACCCCATAAGGCAACAGATTAGTTATCTCCCTCTGACTGCAGTGACCGTGATTAATTATATTCGGTACAAATAAACCCGTACCCTGCTCTCTTTCCCCTTCCATCGCCAGAGGAGATCTGCAACCCACCGGCGACTTAGTACTCCCCTAAAAAGGCGGGGGGAAACCTTTAAAATAATAATAAAAAAGGGTCATTAAAAGTACTCCGGGCTCTGCTGCAAACGAGAGCAGAGCCGGACTCGGGGACTCGCCTTCTCCCGCAGACCAGAGCAGCCACCCCCTCGCCCCAGGACGAGCTTCCCAAGAGACACCTCGGGAGCTGCAGCTGCCGCTCCTGCAGCCACGCAGCTGTCCGGACCTCCCAAAAACAAGAGCCCTCTCTCTCTTCCTTTCCTACCCCCCCNATTCCATAGGCGCCCGGCGCTCAGGGCAGGCAGGGGGAGGAGGAGAAATAGTGCCCGGCTCCCAGGGCGGAGGGAGACAGGGAGCGGGGAAGCGGCCCGAGCGGGGGAAGGCCGGGCCGGGTTGGGCTGGGCGGGGCGGGGCAGGGCAGGGCTGGCCGGGGCAGGGGGAGCGCGGCGGAGACACCTTATTCCGGAGGTGGGAAAGAAGGATCCGAGTTCCTGGCTTGGGAACGAAGTTGCTGCTGCCCTGAGGGGTGGAGAGGAGGCGAGGGGGGGGATGCGACTGAGGGGACCAGCCCGGGATCCCGCTTTGGGAAGGGAAGCGGGGGGGAGTGGGGGGGCAAAAGGCGATTGTGACTCTCTCTCTCTCCTGCTCCCTTCCCCCTCCCCGTTTAGTTTGGAGTTTCGTTTTTTTATTCCTTTATTTATTTATTTTAATGCACGGCACCAACTGTAGCGAAACTCCGTCTTCCCGGACGCCCGCGTTGCCAGGTCCGGGAGACGCTCGGGCCGCTGCGGAACATCGGCCCCGGTGCCGAGATGGGGCAGGCGCCGAGCCCGGCCCGCGGCTCGTCCCGGAGCCCGGGGGAGCCCGGGAAGGTGGCGGCGGGCCCCGCTCACGTCGGCGGAAACGCGCTCCCGCTCTGCCCTTGTAAATATTTGTCAGGAAGCAGTTGCCAAAGAAAGTATCTCGTTATGCAATTTTTTTTTTTTTTTAAATGAGAGAAGCGAACTTCCCTCCCCCCCCCAACACCTCCTCCTCGCCGCCCGCCCCTCGCTTGTTTAGCGAGTCGTAAAAAGCAGGAAAATACGAATTGCACAAGGTTTTTTCGCGGCGTGTGAAGGCTCGTCCGTGGCGGCCTCTTCTCGGCGTGCTCGGGCTTGCACAGCAGAATGTTTTACAGACTTTTTGCGTGCACCGTCTTGCACTGGCAAAGTCTGTGTTTAACATACCAGAAGGGAAAAATACATTCACACCTCCCTCCACATGAAAGAAGGACCGTATATACTAACGTGGCTATGGAAAACATCCGTTGCCAGCGAAAGATTGATATTATTCTGTTCTTCCCGTAGTATAAATTTGCTTTGGCACGAGCTGATGTGGGAGATTGAATTCTTGTTTTGCTTCTTGCATCCTCTTGTCCCCTACCAGCCTCCAGTTTCTGCAGTTCTTGTAGTGGGGAGATGCGCGGTTCACAGAGGGGCTCCCTTTATGCCTGTTTTTTTCCGCTGATGATCCTGTTTTAAAGTTTCTACTTAGGAAGTTGCACTTAAAGGTTTGGTTTTTTCCCGTTGATTTATTCAGTCACATGTAGTGTTAGACTAAAGGAACTTTTTCACAGTGCTGCTTGATTTTCTCGTAAGCTCCTTTCTTTTGAATTTGGAGCTTCTTAAAACAGGGGATTTCTCCTGGGCTGGGGGTTTGTTGGGAGGATAATGTAGGGCTTGCTGCATACAAGAGACAAGGTGGAACTGGCAATGGGTGACAGGGGGCCTCAATCCAGTGGGGCAAGTGCAGGAGAGGGGTTCCAAGGGTGGGTTAGCTGTCACTACTCATATGACTTTGGAAAGGCAATGGTGATTTAAAAAAATCCTATTTTCCTCCCCACTACCCCTGTCACTGCAGGGTGTAGCAATCAATCACCCACCAGCCTCCCTCTGCTGTGGGCAACCTTTGGTGCCCACTAGTAAGGAAAAGAAACGCCACCTGGACAACCCTAAAGCTGCAGAATTGAGAAATGCGGCTTTCCTTGTCATGCTGTTTTCTCCTAGGACAATTGCCCATTTTGACAGCGCTGGTCAAAAGAAGCATAAGAATGAGGGCAGCTGTTGGCATAAGCTGGCAAAGACAATTCTGCCAGATCAGGCCAGTGGACTGTGAGTGTTCATCTCCTTTCTGGGGAGTTATTTGGTGCAGCTATGAGCAGAAGGACCTTGTTCTTGACACCAGAAATTCGATTCCAATTTAAGACAAGAGCCAAAGAAAGTATTCCTGAAGATTGGCTTGAGCAATAAAAAAAGAGAAAAGGGTGTGGGGGGAAGAGTTAATTTCTTTGTCCGCCTTCCTTTCTCAGCTGCCTTCTTCTACAACCTTGAGAAAATCTGCTCTGCCTCGGTTTCACCCTCTGTAAAATGGGAATAGTAATACTGACAAACCCCTCCTTTTAGATCCCTGGATCAAAGGTACTATATAAGTTCAAAGTGCTGTTTCCATAGGGCATTATTGCCAAATTCACTATAAGCAATTCCATTGGGTACTTGATAACAACAGTAGAATCAGTCAAACGCCCTTGATGCATTGCATGGTTCCAGATACCTTTCAGAGCCTCTTTGTGTGCCATCCCACCCCCTGAGGTCTGCAGGGATGGGGCTTTTGGAGCCTGGATTTTGCAGGAGCAGGAGGGCTACAGTCCATGTCTTTGCTTCTGGCCCCTGAACTGTGGACCGCTTTTCTTTTTGACCTGATGAGGACAACTGGAACTAGACCTTTTAAAAACAGGTTTAAAGCATATAACTTCTATATATGTCTATTTCAATTTCGTAAGGCCTTTAGTACCTAATGATTAACTCTTGTTGATTTTTGGATGCTTTACTTCTGCATGGGTTGTTGTAATTTTGATCTCTATTTGTTTCACTGCCAAGTGGTTAGGATACTTTTGCATCTAGACACATTGCTTATAGAAATTTAGTTGGTATCAGCTTTGCAATTTTTAGCTATTAGGTAGCTAAACGTTTTCTAAAATTGTACTTTAAAAAATCCCCAAACCCCTACTCCAGAAAACAAGTATCTTAATAGCCAAATTGCAATTATGATTAACTTGTTGGTGTTCTCTCAATTTTAAAAATGTTTCTAAAATACATTTTATATTCCTAATTTTTCTAAACTACAGTGTGTCAAGTTCCACTATCAAACCAAGAAGAGTAAATGTTATATGGGATATTACAGTGCGGGGCTTCGTCAGTAAATTCATGAACAGTCCAGTTATTCTTCCTCTTCTACTTTTTTTTCCTTTCCTCCCCAAGAAGCACTGAGTGTGTCTATGCAGCCTCAAAAGTTTCCTCTGAGTTCTTTTATACTTTAATAGGTTTGTTTTGGTGGCAGTTTACTAGAAGAATATGCTGCAGACATATTTTTTTTCAAAAGGCCAGGCGGTCTCCTAACATGTCCATTGTGTATCCTTGCAGTAAGAAATCCTCAGTGCAAAGGAGAGCTTCATGGTTGAATTTTAAAAGATAATGATTTAAATCTTTTTGTTAACTTTTTTTTTTTTTCCATTCTTAGCACTGCTTTTGGAAAGTCAACTTTTAGTGCAGTAAAAAGTAGGAAGCCCATTAATTAAAAATAAGAAAAGAGTTAAACGTAAACTTATGGTCACCTTTCCTTCTGAAATCCTGGTGTTTAACTATGTTTGTAAGGAACAGAGTAACAAATGAGTAGCCATGGTACTAATATGAGGATAAAGCAAAATTACCAATTACAGAAATATCTGGGGCTCTGGGCCTGAATCTTTGATTTCCCATATGGATCTTAAAAATGTATGCATAATTGGCTTCTAACTGTGCATGCTCTAGGAACATATTCAAGAATCAACTACAGAATATTTTTTTTTCAGATACTGACTAAATATATATTCACTTGTCAGCAAAAAGATACATCATTCTGATCCTCTTAACCGGAAAGAAAAAAAGGAGTCTTCTTCCAGCAAAGTGAGGTTATAGTGTGTTAAAAAGGCACATAGTCTCACTTTCATACAGGAGCAAAGGGGAAAAGAGGGGGATGCTTGCAGTATTTAAGCACTCTTTGAGAAACAGGACTAATCAATGTAACTTCTGCCTCATACTTGAGACCTACGTTTTATTAATACACATTAAGGTCTTTACTCTGCTAAAGTAAATAGCTATGCTATTCAGGCTCAGTTTCAGTGGAAAAAAATTGTTCTCCATGGACAAAGAAAAATAGAATTATTCAAAATAATAATAATGGTGAGATTTTACCTTTCTCCAAACTTAAGCAAAAAAGAAAAAAAAACGTGTGTGTGTATCCAGGTGATTTTGAAGGAAAGAAAGACCCTACAAATTAGTAATAAATTAGTACAGAAGATAATTACTAAAAAATCTTGTTAACTGGTTCAAATAACATAAATTGGAATAGTCTGTAAATGTTGCTGCAAGCATCAGAAATAGAATTGTCATTGGCCATCAATTTGATTTTTAGAAAAAAGTTGTTCTTTCCCTTTGTGTTCATTTTGGAGCAATGCAATATGCCTTACTGCTTCCTTCGCTAATTTAGTACACGTGAATTCCTACAACAGTTTATTTATCAGGTATGTTTCAGAAACTTAAATTAAAGTCTCCAGCTGATTTAGTAGCTGAGGCATTACCCATCAGAATATCGGATTACTGGCATATTAAGCAATGGAACAAACTAAAGATGAAGCATCGCATCTCCCAATATGTATATTTTAATTACTAGCCAAACAAATAACAAGATGGTCTTATATTCAAAATTTAATGCATGATCATGTGAACAAAAATCCACAATACTGATCAAAACATTGTCATCATCACATCTATTGCAGCACCTAAGTTTTCCTTTAAAATTTCTGTATGCCTGTCTCTTAATGGTTATGGGTCTCACACTCCTCATTTAAAACAATTGCAATGGTTGTGTTGAGGCACCCTGGCAGAAAAGAGGTCCAAAAACACAGGAAAAAAAAATACCAGTTGCAGAGGTGTGACACCGACCTCCTTCTTCCCTAATCAAACTCTGTCCACATGAAACCCCTGGTTTCCGAGAGTTGTAACCCTTTAATTGTCAATATTCTAAATATATAGCTGTATTCATTTAGGAAGCTGTCTTTAAGAAGGTAGCTGATCTATAATTTTCCCTTTTTCTTTCAATAGCTTTAGGCCAGATTTCCTTATTCCAAGTAATTGGCTGTAATATATAATCTTAAAACATAAGATAGTAAATCATTAAGACACGATTTTTCTGTTCAGACCACTCTTTCTTAATTACCATGCAGTCTGAAAATGTGAGACTATCAGAGTTGTAGTTTCATTTGAACAAGGCTGTGCATGGATTAGGGCTTCAGAATGTCCTTATGCCGCAGAAAAATTCCCTCTCCCTATCTGTAAGCCCCGAGCAGCTGTAAACACCTCATGCTTTCTAGAGGCTTGGCTCCCCTAATGCAGCCTGGTCATCTTACGAATCCACTGGTCAAATGAATTTCAGTGACCGGTAATCAAAATTTTCTCTAAAGCCTGCAGCACGGAGGTTGTGGTAGTGGTAGCAATTGTGCAGTTATGGCAAGGAAGCGCTGCGTTTCTGAACACCTTGGTTCTCGATTTCTCACCCGCGTGAGATATGGGTGACACCATACTCCAGGCATATTTACGGACACCGTTGGAGAAAGGGTAGGAGCGATGGAGACAACAGCTAGAAACTCCAACGCCACAACGCAATGACAGTATGTTTTCCTTTCCTTGCTCTTTCAATTTGCAGTAAATTTCATTGCAGCTCTTAGAAATCATCATTCTTTCCCCCTTTTTATTTCAAAATGGTTGCATATTTTTCATTCACGAAAAGGTTAAAGGCGTTTCCCCATCGCAGGAGGGATTATCTTACCAGAGGATTCTGGGACTGCAGATGTATACTGCGGCAAAATCCTAAATTCATCGGCAAAAAAAAATCATTTCCAGACCCCAGCTGCTAAAAATAATAGAATTATAGTAAATCATTGATAAGATTAAAACATAAAGCCATTTTTACGTTCCAAAGTGCTCTAAAACATGAGTCTTTTCTCTTAATTCATTTCTTAAATAATGCAAATTTTAAAGTAGCTTTTCTATCCCAAGCACGCAGCGCCATGAAATCGATAATTTTTGATCTTTTGGTTAGTAGGCAACATGGTGAGCTATTGCAGTGACTGCAGGCAGCAGACATGTTCTTGTCAGCTAAAAATTTTCATATTGTTTTTGAGTCCATGGAGATTTGTGGATGGGATACAGCCAGTTATAGCTTCAGCTTGCACTTTGCTGGGGGGACATAAACTAGCACTGTTTTAGATGTGTGTATAGATATAGATATATGTTTTAAAAACAAGAAGCATTACTGGATTTTAAACAAAAAATTATGTAAAAAGAATGGCTGGTGTGATTATAATCGCATCATGCAGGGTCCACGGTTTCCATTTAGTGAAATTTCGCAGAGGGCAACTTCTTAAGAACATCCCTGCTGTGCAGAGTGAAAAGCATGAACAAACCAAAGACAGAATTCATCTGTGTTTATATTTTACAGACAATGAAAAACCTACTCTTTGTATGCCTTTTTTTCCACCTTATTATTTCACGAAAACTGCAGCATTTTCCCCGCCCCCACCCGAACACTCACCACCCCAGCACTGCGGTGTTCGGTCTTTCTTTCTTTCTTTCTTTTTTTCCATCTCTTCTTCTTTTTTGCTTTCACAAATTCTGCACGCGCCATCTTTGTCTATTGTTACTCTTTTCTAATTTCTCTTGCCCATTCTCTTTCAAATCAGCTAATAAACAGAAGGCTAAATGCCTGGTCAATGCTTATGTATTATATTCTCCACATCTTTTTTCTTTCTGAGAAATAAAATTTAAAAAAACCCAAAACAACACCCCACACCCCAAAATTTCTGTATTACCATAACCTGTTGTATACAGTGGTGATAAAAAACATTATTAACATAATAGCAACAGCTGCAGCCTAAATAGAAGCTATGAGATAATAAATGTGCTACAACAAATTAATTTGCTGCAGGTGCTTGTGCTCTGAACTGCGTAACCCAAGCTATTTCAAGTCTGAATACAATTATTATTCCCCCCACATGCTAAAACAAAGTGCAGAGCAAAATGTCCTGTTATTATAAATATCTTGTCCTGTCCCCCAAATATTTTTACCATCAGCAAAGAGTGGAAGAAAGGGTTTTGAAACCTTAGTAGAAAGCTGTGGCATTTAAAAATATTTAACAAGGCTTCAAGTCATGTCCAGGCTTGAAGAGATAATGTCTGTTTAGACATTAATTTGCACCTATTGTCTCTTAACCAGTGCTCTATAGGTAAGGACGCAGCGAGGTATTACATACGTGCAATTGGCAAGGCAGGGGCTGTAAACATCTCATTAGTAACAGATGCATATTTGTGTGTGTTGGCTCTTCCATTTACTTCATTGCAGAGAAAAAAAAAACCCAAAACAATCTCTTTGCAATTTGGCTTGTATAATGAGTGGCGAACTAAGCAGGGATTTTTACTGTTTTTTTTTCTTCTGGTAAATGTAGTTTATGGAAGACAGTCACTAGTTAACTTGCAGGCATGTACCAGTAGCGTGTTGCAGCATTCTTCAGACTACGAAGATGGGAAGTTAGATGAAGACAAGTGATCTCTTTTCATGTGGGCACTGTGTTGTAAAAATTAACCACGTGCTTCTTTCTTTCTCCCCCCCCCCCCCTTTTTTTTTTTTACTGTTCACAGATCTAATTGTCTGAAACTAGGTGAAAAGACAAAATTAGGAGCACAGCTCTGCTGACTTTACTAGCTTTTTTCATTGCCACAGCACACGCGCCGGTTTTGGGGGGTTTTTTGGGTTTTTTTTGGTTTTTTTGTTTGTTTTTTTGTTTGTTTGTGTTTTTGTGGTTTTTTGTTTGTTTGTTTGGGTTTTGGGGGTTTTTTGTTTGTTTGTTTGGGTTTTGGGGGTTTTTTGTTTGTTTGTTTGGGTTTTGGGGGTTTTTTGTTTGTTTGTTTGTTGTTGTTTTTTTTTTTTCTTTGCAAATGTAATTAGGGAACTTATGTATTTTAACAGATTGATTATTCTCACAGAGTAACCTTGAAACGTTCTTTCTACGATCGTGAAAAAAAAGTATCGTGCGTATCCTAAGAGGACTAATCAAACGAATGCCTCTCCCAGGACGGTTCTGCCCCGTGCTTGGGCGCGGCGTGGTGGCTCGGAGGAGCCTGCCGGAGCCCCGGTGCCGAGGCAGGGCAGGCGCGGTGCCCGGGAGGGTGGTGCCGGTGCCGAAATGCGCTGAAACCCCGCAGCGGTGATGGGGAGCGCCTGCTCGCATGAGGCGGCCTGGGGAGGTCAATGGGATTACTCATGAGCAAGTGTGACGTTACACAACTCATCCCTAAACTAGAATTTGCATGTCTCGAATCCCTTTTGCCCAATGAAGAAAACGTATAATCACTTAAGCAAAGATGTGTATTCCACGCTAGTGAAAATGGTTCTGGTTTTAAGGCTGCTTTCTGCAGCTTCTTCATGCCTACTCTAGAGATCTGATTTTTAGGTTATTAGTTGGGCTCAGCTTCCATCTATGTCCATAGCAATTTTCTCAGTCTCAATCTCAGTAACAACTGGGATATGAATTCCTAAAATTGAGGCATTCATCTCCATAATAGTTCATGCTAATATGTCTCCCAGTCATCATCCAAGTAAGTAAATAGTATAGCATTTCTGCATATGAAGCACAGGGTGAAAATGCTTTCACAAACTTCCTTGCAGGTATTTCCACAGCCCAGTCAGTGTCTCCTTTCTCCTAGGTACAGCTGGTGCCACAAATGAGTGGTGCTTTAGGCTCTTTCCCTCAGATTCCTGGTATTTTGTTTTTAAGAGTCAGGGTGCTATTCATGTTCTCAAAGGATGCGTATATTTTGCTGGTAAGTGATTTCAGTGGGGGAATTGGATCAGTATTTCTTAACTTGTGCATCCATCTCACTGCTTCGTGCTGCTGGCAGCACCCAAGCACTGCCTGGCTGAGGTTATCAGGACCACATCACACAGGGTAGGAAAATACAAATCGAAACTGGGGATTTGAAGCAGGACTGAGGGACAGGTTTTTGGGTTATTTAGGTAGCTAGTGGAGTACTCCATACCCTCCCTCGGTCCCGCTAGCAGGTGCTTTTGGAAATTTCCTGTCTGCCAAGTAAAATGCCTTGCTTGGCATTCAGCAGGAAAACTCAGAAACTGTGCTTGACCTAGGCCTACCCAGCAGAAATGCAAGTGTTGGAGAACAGCGACTTTGCGCAACAAAACTCTACACAGTGGGAATCATGGCTGGCTTCATTAAGAAAGCACATGCAACCTGATGAATTGAATGGAGGGGGAGAGAATGTACAACAGGCTGTTTATTTTCCATCATAAACCACTCCTCCCTCAGCAAAGAACAAAAATGAAGAGGAGAAATGCAGGTAGTTAGGTGTAGGACAACCTGTACAATGCAGGTAGTGTTACTGTCAACTCTGTATTGCCGTATATATGACTGTAACAAAGTAAAGATTATTTTTTGTTCATGGGCTAATATGACTCAAGATTAAGCTTTACTTTGGATGTTGAGTGTGAGCCTAATCCTTGCTGGTGCTGAGCACCCAATCAAGAGAGCATTTGTTGAGAGTTAAGGGATGCCAGCAGGAGTATCCTCATTAAAAACTAACAAATAAACAAGCCCCAAACTGAGCAATTGGATTAGTGCTTTATTGTATCTGGTAATATCTTATTTACCTCCTCTAAGTTTCTGCAACCTGTGCTTACGCACGTTCCATTTCTGCAAGGGTATTCTTTAGCACTAGAAATGCGAACATGAATGCATGAGTTTGAAGCCCTTTCCTGGGCTGTACTCATTCCTAGATTCACCTGTTCACTGTTTGGGTTTGTACAATAATGTTTTGTTATTGTTTTGTGTCAATATTTGCTACTGAGCTGGCTCTGCCTTTTTTCTCCCACCCACCTTTCTCCCTGTGCACTGCCAGAGAAGTGTGATTTGAATGAAGCCATTCCCAGAGATATTGCCACTTACAGCAGCATCCCTGGCTATAATTTGTCAGGCAAAAACCACGGGGCTGGAGGGGGGACAACATGTGGAGGTACTGCTATGTGTGCCCAGGGGTCCCTGCAGCCCATCCTGAGCCAGCTCACTCACCAGTCCAGAGAGGGCTGTGCCACATCTCAGGCCACGGGTGCTGTATGGCTGGAGGGTTTTGAGCTGGGACACGGCTTTACAATTTCTGAGCTCTTCTTTTGCCCTTCTGCAGGGCCGGACAAGTCAGGCTCTGTTTCTTTGCATCACATTTCCTCTAGTATAGAGGGATGGCTTGGAAAGTGTCTTTGGGTGAGGCTTTTAGCTCTGGGCACCCAAACCTCTAGAGCAGGAGTGGGAAAAGGGCTCTGCCAACTTTGCCAACAGATTTATTTATCCCTGGTGCATGTGAAATCCTGTGGGACCCAGACAAAGGTTCTATGGTTTCTGGGAAGCCCTAAGTCTAAAGGCTTGTTTAGTAGCTATTTCCTCCTCATAAGCCTCTTCCTTTGTCTTCCCAGTCTTGCTCTGTTTGCCATTGCCTTTCTCAACCATCAAGTTCTTGCTCCCATTTAGAAGCTACACAACTTCTCAAGTTATTATTATTTTTTTAAAGCTGGTTAATACCACTGCACAGTGGAGCCATTCTGCCACGTATACAACATGGTGAGGCTTCCTGATGTGGTGCGTGCTGCTAAGGCACTCGAATATGGCTGAGCTTTAGCTGTGAAAAGAAGGAGCTGACCAGGAGGTCTGTTGTGGGAGAGATGCACAGTGTGAATGGGAAAAACCCAGCAGGGGGAGGGGGGACATCGGCTGCCGGCACATCTCCTTTGAAGATCTCGGTGACTCCAGGGAGGATCAGGTTGCCAGCAAACTCTCTTACCGAAACATCCTGCCCCTAGGAAAAGGAAAGTGGAACACAAATCACCAAGGGCCTTTTGTAGTCAACCCCTCACCCTCTGAATCTCTCATCCTGCCACCATGGAAGGTCCTTTAACAGGGCAATTGCCCCTTTTAAGGCTCTGCTGTAGCTGGACTGAGGGGCAGGGGCACATTCCCCATTTATGTAACTCACTAACCTGCTTGTTGCTGTTAGGATCCGAAGCATTTTCTGATGGTGCTGGAAATAGCCAGCACCTGAGGATTTTTTTGCTTTCAAACCCATTTCTTTCTAACAAATTGTCACACCAGGTGACTAGCAAATTTCACCCACGTGTTTTGTAAACTCTTGGGTTGCATAATTCAATAAGTTACTGTACAAATTATGTGGCCAAAGACAGGAGAGGGTATGATGTTCTAAACAGGTCAAAATGGGTGAAAAAGAGTAAAAATAATGATTTTTTAGCATGAATTTTCAAAATAATGGAGGCTTGAGCAAGAAAAAAGAAGAGCAGTTTTTGGTATGGGCACAGATAAATATGAGTTTCACGTTTTTGAAAAGTACAGATGATCTGAATCTATTCATTATTTGAAATTCATATCTGGTCCTGTGCAAGAAGTGTAAAAACTGGTACTGACTTTTAGGAATGTCCCTCAAGACCTTTATACACCTACATTCTGTTGCTTTCCCTTTCATCCTCTTGTCAGTCAATACTTAACCCTTTTGGATTCTGACCTTTTGGTAGTGTGAGGGCTTGGTATGGAGCTGATCAGATAGTTAAAAGGATATTATTGCATATTTTCACAAATCAAAGCACCACACTTGATTTACTGTGATTTGTGAGTTATATTATTACAAATACACAGGAGCTTGTTCACTGAGGCACTAAATCTCTCAAAATCTTCCCTAATTTGCTTCACAAACCCCTATTTATTTGAAAATTCATCCCATATATGTTTTTTAATTCTTCCTTGAACACTGAGTCAGATGTTTAAAAAGCACCCTGTATCAAATCAGCAAGTGTAGAAGTTTCCATGTGATTTGCACACTCATTACGTCCCCCTAAACAGAGCAAACAGATTACAAGGCTCATGAGTAAGATAATATAATTATCTGATATAATTTTATAAGACTGTCTAACCCAAATGGAAGTAAATGTGTAAAATAACAGCTAAACAAAAATATTTAACCATCTCTTCACATATAAAACATTTCTTAGTATGTGCCTGTTTCAGCCTCATAGCACTATCCTTGACTGTCGCTTAGTTTCAGAAATATAAGGAAATTGTTACAGAAAAGGTGACAATAATACATCTTGTTGGAACAGAGAAACAAAATGAAGCAGCTGTACATCAGAGAGAAAATCTGAACCAAGAGACTGATAATGAGTGTGGCAAGTATTTTTTCTTGCTTATGGGTGGAAAAGCCAGTGAAGCCTCCGTTTGAAGACAAAGCACATAGTAATGTGATCATAAAAATCTCCTAATGGGGGCTATGTGATGTTCTGCAAATGTATTCCTTTCAATACATCTACACACAGTCTTTCAAGGTTGCCTGAAACGGTACAGGGGATATGATAGCATCGGCATAACTGGATGTGCACAGAGTTGATACTCCTGTTTTGTTATTATTGTTATTATTTGTGCTGTTATTATTTAATACATTTATTGCAGCAGCTTCTCAGAAGCTGAGATAAAAAACATCACTCCATTTTTGCAAGGCAGCATGCAGACATTGCCAAGGCACTGTCTGTGCTCCGAAAAGCCTGCAATTGATGGAAACGAGTGACATTCAGAGGGTGGGGAGATGAGTACCATAATTATGGGTGGGGCTGGTAGTACTACCTGTTATTAAGGGCTTGCCTGACACTTCCCATTTTAAGACCTGTTTTTGGTGGTTTGTAACTGCTTAGTAAACTTTAACCATTTGTCTTTTACTAGACTTCCGACCTTGGCTGCCAGTGCAGCTCAGTCATTATTAACAGACTGATTTATTTTGTTTAGGTTTGGGGGATGGTAGGGTTGGGGCTGACAGAGGAAGCTGCAGCTTTAAAAAAATGCAAAAAAATTTTGTCGTTGTGCCTGTCACTGTTTATCTGAAATAAGGACTCAAATATTATAATGTCACTGTTTCCTTCTATTCCCCCAGCTGTCTGTCTGCATCCTTCTCTGAGCTCTTGGCTTAGATTTGTCTTTCTATTCTGCATTTGTACAGTGCCTTACTCAGCTAAGCGCTGGTCCATGACTGGTACACCTATAAGCAACAGAAGGCCCAAAAATACTTTGGTTTAGCACAGAACAAATGCTATTGGGAGGCAGGGAAATATTCCCTGTACAGAAATCCTTCACAGTTCCTTTCTTATTGATTGTGACTCTCGAATTACTTACTTTTCCTCTCATACTTACAGTGCTGAAAATATTTAATAGTCAAATATGAGTGACTTTTCTTGTCAACAACAGATCCTTTTAGTAAATGTTTTTCTAAAAATAAGGAGGCTGTTTTTTAGGCTCTGTTTAAACAGAGACATGGTGCTGTTGGAGGATCAAGCCGAGCAAAAGCTTATTCCTTCTACCTGTGTTTTTCGAATCAGCACAGAGAGGAAGGGAATGAGCCACTGAGTTCATATTTCCACTGGAAGTGCAAAACAGAGGGCCAAGATTCATTAAGATTGTTATACTAAGTCAATATGACCTTTCTCTTTGTATTTTGCTTCCTTCAATTGACTTG
>VYZR01000438.1:12949-25785 GCA_013400675.1 Oxylabes madagascariensis | reverse complement strand
CTGCAGCCCTCTGGTCATACTGTTTTGAGCTCTGGCTTCCTGATAAAGCAAATAAAATTGCACTTTGAGGCTTCCAGAGAACCTGATTTTGTTTGGTTCTTTGTTTATTTTTCTAATGAGAAATAATGTTTTTTCACTCAATATTGTTTTCTGGCAATAAAACAGCTTTCCCTCTCCTCTCCTCTCCTCTCCTCTCCTCTCCTTTTTTTTTCATCTTTCCATTCCATTCACTGTTTGCAGCTCCTCAGTTTTACAACAGCTCAGGCTGTTTCTCTCATCATCACTGATTTCATTCTGCTCTCACTAACACAGCCCCTTGTCCCTTTGCTGAGGTCCTGTGGCCAAGCCCTTGCCAGATGCAATTTCCACGGGGGAGATGTGTTGATTGACCTCGAGCAATGGCCTGCCCTCCAGCTTTCCTTTAATGGCTCTTATTGCAGACTTTTGGGGAGGACAGAGGGAAGATGAAAGATGTCCCATTTGCTTTGGGTATCATTGTATTAGTTATCCTACTGCAGTACCACTGAACAGCTGTGGGTGTGGATCACTGTGACGTTGCACTAACGTAGATCAAGTATCAGGTTTGGGCCCCAGTTTCTCTTCCTTTTGTGACCTAAGTGCATAACCAGAAAATACAATCCAATTTTACACACTGAGTTGTCTGTTTGCTACTCTTCTCTAGGTGTTTGCTGTGGCGAGCAGG
This sequence comes from Oxylabes madagascariensis, assembly GCA_013400675.1. NCBI lineage: Eukaryota > Metazoa > Chordata > Aves > Passeriformes > Timaliidae > Oxylabes > Oxylabes madagascariensis. Next base: position 25,082 of record VYZR01000438.1, on the reverse strand, counting down.
ATAAAGAGCAACCAAAACCTGTTTTCAAAGTGATGTCCTCTGAAACATTGCTTCTGTCAAGTTTCTGTGTCAAGACTGTATCTTTCTGTGGTTTCCCAGAAAGATTCAAGCACCACACATGTCAAGGGAGCTGTGGTTTGCAAGTGGAAAGGCTGGTATAAGGGAGTTGTTTTAATGTGTGCTGTCCTGCCCTGCCTCCAAAAAAAATTGCTACTTCAGACGGGGGCTGGTGATCTGGTCATAACTTTGAAGCCTTGAACATGGCTCAAGTCACCTCTGATACATTTAGCTCACTGAATTCAGTATACGCATTTTTGGTGAGTCTCTGGTTTTAAAATAGTAGTTGATTTGAAGAAGAAATCTCACATCTCTAAGGGGGGAAAAGAGTCACTCTTTTTTGAATATGTTGATCAGTTGGGATCATCTGTGGATGGACTCTGTGAACATGTGTCCACATCATAAAATGGCCATGCAATTTAGCATGACAGGCAAAGAGGCACTTTAGAGGTTATTAAGGGGGTACACTGGCTAATCTGCCTGTGAGAGCTCGCACAGATCCTGGCTCAGCCTGTGTTTTTGTGTTTCTGCCTTCCTTACACTAACTAGCAATAAAAATTTAAGCCATGTAGCAAAATTACTTTTGTTTCAGGGCCCAGGCAAATGTTCCAGGTTTTGTGTTTATTTATAGGAGATGAACTTGCTTGTGAGATGAGTTTTGTAAAATTGGAACCAGCTTTACCCAGAGCTGAGCCAGATCCATGGCTTGCATTACTGACAGCATGGTTTCCATGGGAAATATCCTCCTGGTTCAGAGGAGCACAGGACACGGAGGAGGGCAGTGAGGATGCAAGAGGTGATGCAGGAGACACATGGCCCTGGTTTTCCCCTACCCAAGTAGAGTCCTTTGGTGTTGGACTAACAGGACAAGGAAGAGCATGTGCTTGTAGAGAGGTAAGGGTTGGTCTCTTTGAGGGGACCAGAGGAAATGTCCTGAATTTTTGCCAGAGGAGGTTTAGATTGGATATTGGTAACACTTTCTTCACTGAAAGGGCCGTCAAGAATTGAAAAAGGCTTTCCAGGGCAGTGGTGGAGTCACCATCCTGGGAGGAATTTAAAAGATGTGTAGATGTGGCACTGAGGGACATGGTTTAGTGGTGGAACTGGTGGTGCTGGGTTGTGGTTTAGCCTTGATGATCTTAGAGGTATTTTCCAACCTAAATGATTGCATGAGGGATGAGGATACAGGACTGTTTTGAGGTGACAAGCTGGCCCTCAACCAAACACAAAACTATGCAGATCACAGAAACCTCCAACACATCAAAGTGCCAGTAGTGATGTGTCGGGCAGGAGTGTCACTGGCACGAGGGTGGGTTAGATGCCAGGTCTTCAAGGTCCACAGGGACATTCACATTAATGTAGCTGCAGTAGCACTCGTGGCCCTTTGGGACTGTCCTGTCTCTGATGGCTGCAGTTGCTCCTGGGACCTCAATCCCACCTACACCATCACAGGTGCTGAAGGTCAGGCCACCAACAACTGTCCCATTGCCTTGTGGCGTGACCCCAAAACCCTTTAGCTTTCAAAGCCCTGGGAGAGAAGGACGTTTTGTTCAGGAGTGTTTGTGGACGTGGTCCCAGTGCCCGGGAGAGGATGGTGCTCTCTGGGTTGGGGTGTTTTATCTCCTCTCGCCTGTGCTCTGTGTTGGTTCCTTGCTTGGGAACCGTCATCCTGAGAAATATATGGGTGCCTGTTTACCATGCATGGAGCAGCGCTGCTCCGATGACACAGCATACATTGCCCAAAAGTTCACTGGAGGACAGTGAAGGTGATGAGGAAGGGAAGAAAGTTGTTTTTCTTCCAGTGACTTGAGAGCCAAATCGTAAAAAGTGAAATGTGCTTGAGTGGCTGTAGCTGTGCCTACACTGCTGGGTACAGGCTGGACTGGGACACCCTGGCCTGTCCTTGGTTTTGTTTGTTTAATTTAGACTCTCCTAATACGAATGTCCCACCCCAGATGTCACCTCATCAGCTGAATCTGCTGTCTCCCAGCTTAATGCTGCCCAACAGCAACATGTCGAATTTCCCAGCACGTGCCCTGGGACTTGTCTGTGGTCATGCCCAACCCTGCACATGTGGTGCTGGGAGTGAAGGTGGCCCTGATGCCCTGGCATTGGCACTTCTTCACCCTCAGCCACGCCAGGTCCCCGAAGCTTTGAAAATCTCATTTAAAGCCTCCCTGGGCTGTGCATTTCCTTCTGATTGGGCTCACACGCACTGGATGTCTCGGGACACGACAGGCTCATCACGAGGAGATGCCGCTCGCACTAATGAGTTTCGTGTCTTGCTACAGTGGATGGTAATTAAAGGGGGTTGATGAGACGGAGCCTGCGGGCACGGGTGGCCGGTGTGGGGGTGAGGAAGGAGGCTGCTGAAAACAGCGCCGGGTGCGGAGGGACGAGCTTTTCTCGGAGTGTCACACTAGAGGGTGCCAGATGGCTTTCCTCCACCCTGCCGCCTTCCCTCGCTCACTTTTGGACACATTTGGCTTTGTGCATCTTGAGGGCTCCTTCCACCTCCTAAATGCTCACTGTGTGCACACAGCATTGCTGCTAACCGGGTGCAGAGCACAGGCCACCCCGAAAACCATGCCATGGACGTGTGGTGTCCTCCTCTGCACAGCCTGGCTTGGTCCCAAAGCCAGAGTTGCATCTTGAAATTCAGCAGTGGCCAAAGAGCACATTGGTCAGATTGTGGGGAGTGCATTGACCTGATAGCAGGAAGCATCCCTGGTCTTCAGTAGGGAGCCCAGAGGCTGCCCTGGTCTTGGACAGGGAGTCACAACAGGAAAGTTGGGGGTTATCCCCCATTATGCCACAGCAGGTTCATGTGCTTCCCTTGTGTATCCCCTCCAGTCAGTACATCATAGCTCTGATGGGATGCCTCATTGCTGGCTCTTTGTGGCCCTTTTCCCTGTCTCCTAGACCATAAACAAGCACCTCTTTTTGTTCCTGTGCTCTGGAGATGTCCCTCCCCAGGGCAGGAGGTTGAACTCATTCCTTTGCATTTCCTTCTTGCCGCTTTCAGATGCATTTCAGGCTGAGGCCTGTCTGAATTCTGCTCCTGTCCTCTTGAACATTTGCAACCCTTTAGGACTTGATCCCACCAGGCATTTTACAAGCAAGTTCTCCACCCTTCATCGAAGGCATCAATCAAGACGCTGGCCACACCCAGATCTGGGGCAAACCTCTGCAGGTTTGAGAGTGAGCCATTGTTAATCACTTTGTACTTTGTCTTTCAGCCACTTGTGTCTTTATCTCCATAGCTTCTCTGCAACCTGGGGACATCATCTTTCTGGGCCCAAAGCATCCACAGGATCAATTAACCACGGTCCATAGATCTGCCTATGGACTCTTTTGGGCAGTCCCAGTCCTGCATGGACAGTTTCACCCTGGTGAGGATCTAGGCCAAGCTTTCTGAAGTGACTATAATTCATGAGGACAGCAGCTTTTCCTTCCAAACTGGTTGATGGGTGTGTTATGTGTACACAACTCTCATCCACATTAACTGGAAGACCCTTGGAAGTAGTTCTTCCCAGAAAGGTGGGGTTGGAATTGCTGATCCCTGTCCTAATTTGTCTCCTAATTTGAGACATGTAGAGTCTATAGAAGAAGGGAAAGTATATGAGGCAGAGGGGAGGAAAAAAATTATTAACTTCAAATCCCTTGAACTGCAATCTCATCCATGCACAAACACACTCTTCCTCACATTCCAAGCAGAATTTTTACTCCCCAAATGCCTATAAAGACTCACACTCCATAAAACCTCTAGTAATTGAGGTCGGATATGGCAGGGATGGGTGGCAAACTGTTGGGTAGGTAAAGCTTCATAAAGGTAAATTAGACACAACCTGAATCCTGCATACCAGCGGGATGTTTCTTCAGTGGGGAATACCTCCAACTCCATTCCTGGCCATTGTGCACAGTTCAAGGGACAGCTTTCCCTCTTCCTCCTGTTGCTGTCACCACTGGAGCCAGACCTGTGTGTTACCTCTTTCTCGCCCCATGTGGGTAAATTAGAGCAGAAATTATGTGGGGTGCAATCAAAGCTGCCTATTACAATTATGTTGGGTTATACATAATAAGCCTGGTTAGAATTCAGGGTAGATCTGTTGGAACTCAATGAATTTGCACCGTGGATGTATTTGGCCCAGTGTTTTCATGCCATTTGCATGTGTCTGTAAATGGCTAATGTGTGATAACCCAGTGGCATCACAGAACAATGCAGGAAGGGGAGACGTGTCTTTTATCCCATCATCTCTGCTTTGCTCCTTTGTTTTGCATTCATATTTGCCCACTTTTATTTTAGACTGTGCATAGTATCAGGAACGACTGGCTTATCTAAACATCTCATTTGATTTTTCTAGAGGTTTTAGTAATGCTGTTTTATCATCCTCTGAGCTTCAAAGGGATGAGAAAGGACTTTCCCTCAGCTGCTTAAAAACCCCCTGCCACACATTCATTGCTCCTTACAACAAGCCAAGCTCCGAGGGGTTTTTGAAGCAGCTGTGGGTCCTACTTCTCACTGCTGTGTCAGCTCATCCTCTCTGGAGGTGAATTTTTTAGGCCAGTGCTCAGCATAAACAACACCTTTCTTCCCAGGTTGTCCTGGTGCTATAAGCAAAGGTGTTTGATGGGTAACTTGTGGCTTGGCGAGCAGCAAGAGAATGTGACATGTCCTGTGCTCTCTCCATCAGGCTCAGCTTGTGTTCTGATCCATGTCCCTTGTCCCTGCAATGATCAAAGTGGCAGCATCCCACTGGAGCAAGGGCAAGGAGACTGCCAAGAGACTTGGGGACACTGGCTGATGGAGGGCACATAGGAATTTTCTTTCATTTTCCAAAACGTTGCCTGGGACTGGCTGTTGAGTACCACAACTTTACTCTCTGATTCAGCACAGTTTCTTTAATTTTTCTTATGATTGCTTCAGAATAAAATTCAAGGTATTTTCCTTCTCCTTCCTAAACTGAGATCTCACTGCTTGAAAAAAAGTGGTTCTTGTCTTGTGCACCCCTGCCTAGTGGGATCCTCTAATCCTACCAAATTTTGCAAGCTTTAAACCTTCATGCTTAAAATGCAAAGGAGTGCAAAATGGGAGTGTTCCCTTATTTCAGCTCCTTTGCAGCCTGCCCCCTCCATTGTCAGTGAGCAGGGATGTCTCTTAGGTTATGGTGGTACAGGAAGCAGATGTCCTGGACCCTGCAGTCTACAAAGTGTACGGCCAAGGCTTTGAAATAAGTTATTCTTATTGTGATTCTTGTTTATAACACCAGATTCATTGTTTGTAATTTTGTTCAGTGGCATCCAATCAATAGCAGACAATAAAATATTATTTCGAGTGGTGTAGACATTCCACGAGAATGTGATTGATTGCTTTAATTTCTGCCTTCCTCAGTGTTTTTACTAAGCCCTGTCTTCATTTCTTTCATTCTGCCTAGTTCTCTTCAGCATCAGTTGTTAAATAAAGTGACATATTTATTATATCAGCTTTATTTGACAGATTGTGGGGCGACATATTTCAGATTAATTTTTTCATTTATAGATGTATGTATGTGTGTATGTGAAATTATACATATATATATATACACACACTGTATAAAATCAGTGTGTGCCTGAATATACTGAAGGCCGGAATTCCCGAGCACAACTGGAGATTTTAGGTGGTGGTTTTAGCTGCCTAAATTGACACCCTTTGACTAGTCTAAAATCAATTGCCAGCAAGTATATGATCATGCAATTTAAGTGACGTGTTATATGAAGTTCTCAGTGGTCAGATGAGGTTTATTATCTCTTCAGATGGCTGCAGAAACAGACCACACAACACTCCTTTTGCTTTTCCATGTCTGACAGGACAGCTTAACAGCCCACCACTGAGAATTTTTATATTAAAACAAGCCCTGTAAGGTGGCTTTAACATGTGTTTTACAGAGATATTTCAGAAATGTCTGGAAAAGTTCCTTTTTTGTCAAAAATCCAGGGAATTTTTTGGAGTTATTTCTGGTAACCATCAAACCCTCTTGGTGCACCTTTGTTCCCATCAGTCTGGTGAATACAGGACATGGAGATTAAAATCAAGCTCTTTGGGTGGCGTACATTGACTTAATCCACTTATTCCATGTAAGGATATGGGCCATGAGATTTGGTGCACCTCCTAAATTATGGCCTAAATGAGCTCTTTCTCCTCTAAATATTGCATGACTTTAAGTCAGGTGCTCCAGAACCTTAATAGCCTGTCCCAGAAATCCAGTGTTGTGGGGCACATGACAGCTGTTTCCAGCTTTAGTTGGTCTTGATATTGGGCTGTAAATCCTAGCCTTGGTGGAGGCCTGAGCATTGCTTCAGAATGTGCCCAGTGTGCTTTGGGTAAGGAATTTCATAGCTGGAGAACATCTGGGTGCTGTTAAACATCCATTCTTGATCCTCAGATGACTCCTTCTTTTTTTGTGCTGATCTGAGTTGCACATTTAAAATGGCAATTGTCTGAACTCGTTTAGCAATTTAGGATGTTCTCATAGCAGGGAAGCATTAAGACTACACAGGCTCTGAACCACATATTGAAAATGGAGCACATGCATGTTTCTTTCCTAATCCTTTCAAAATGTTGTTGGAGTAGGGTGTAAGCTCAGCCAGCCCCCTTTTCATGAACATAGCTTGTTGTCTCTGAGCTTAAAAAAACCCACAACCACCAAACAACCAACAAATAAATCCTATTACTCCAGAATATGATTAGTGTTCTGGTTTGAGTTATAAATCCCCTTCATTTAAAATGCACTGTTGCTACAAGTTAGGATTTGAAAGTACAATCATGCAAATGCCATTTGCAATGTTTTCACTCTAGTAACCTTGGCAATACTGCAAACAGCTCTCCTGTTTGATACACACAGGTTGGGAATCTCAATTGTAAAGCAGAGAGGGGGATGCTGCCAATTTGTGCTGCTCCTGGGAGAGGAAGAGGTCATTTCTGGGGTAAAATTTGGTTGCTGCAGGAGCCATCCCTTTTTAGTCCACCCCATTCTAGGTACTGGTGCTTTGTTTTATGTTGTTTTATGCTGGTTATATCCAGCTTTACAATATTTAAACCCCTTGTATAAATCAAAATCATGGAGCATAAATATTTATCAGCACAAGAAATACGCTGCACAGGAGACAGAACAGAACAAGTCAAGTATTGCTCATAAAGGCAAAACCAGTGGGTTACATTTTTATACTATCCAGAAAAAATTAGTGTAAAGCTAATTCCAGATAGACCCAAGCACTTTAATTTCATCTTAACTTGATATTAAACATGATTACTGATTATTTGATATTTTTTATTATTATGATTGTTTGATATTAAGCATGCCAGACCAGCATGGATGTTCACGCTGTGGCCACCTGTTCCTCAGGACTGCTGCACAGAAGCAGTGGAGCCTCCCTTGGGCACATCTCCCTTCTGAACAAAGCCCCACCTCTGCAGGCTCACAGCCCCAAACATGGACCCTGTCCAGCATTGCTTGACCTGCTCACGATGGCTGGTGGTTGTTTTTGGTGGCCCTGGCAAGGCTGGTCACACCTGACCACTGTTTTGCTGCCCGGTGGAGTGTGGAGGATGCTTTGTAGGAGGTGCATCCTCGTGAATGTGGGAGAGCGAGATTTTCTCCTTGCAGGTAAAAAATAAAGCCCCTGTAAGACATGGCAGGAACCTTGTCTTAGTCAGCCGTTCCCTCCTGGCTGACAAGCTGGTCTGACATTTCCCCTTCCTAGAGGCTCCTTTCTGATGTTGATTTTCTGTCAGCAGCCTCTCTGGAAATTCCTGCACCCACTTTTCCAGGCCATGGCCCACTGCTCCTGGATGCCAGCTGTGCTCACAGAATCAGAATCATTAAGGTTGGAAAAGATCCTTAGGATCATCAAGTCCAATTGTCAATCATATTTGAGCCTGGGACAGCAATACCTCTTGTACTTTGGGAGTGGGCAAGACCACGGAATCACAGAATAGGTCAGGTTGGAACAACCACAGTGGTCATCTGGTCCAATGTCCCAGCTCAAGCAGGGTCATCCCAAAGCACAGGGCACAGGATTGTGTCCAGATGGTTCTGGAATATCCCCAGTGAGGAAGCCTCCACACTCCCTGGTCAATCTGTTCCAGTACTTGGTCACTGCATTGTAAAGAAGTTCTTCCTCATGTTCAGATGGAGCTTCCTCAGTATCAGTTTCTGGCTCTTTTCCTGTTGCTGGCACCACCACGAAAAGCCTGGTCCATCTCCTTGGCACCCACCCTTTAGATATCTGTACACATTTATAAAGTGCCCTCTCAGTCACCTCTTCTCGAGACTGAACAGTTCCCTCAGCCTTTCATTGTAAGAGAGGTTGTCCAGATCCTTGACCAAATTAGTGTCTCTCTACTGGAGCTGCTCCAGGATCCATGTCTCTTGAAATCTCCAAAAGGCTTTGTGGGAGATATTCTGTCTGCTCTGATCATAGAAAGCAAGTAGAAAAGAACAAAAAGGTGAAGAAAACGTGTGAAGACTTCTAAGGAAAAAGAAGAGTGTTATGTACATGTGTGTCTGCAGGAAAAATTATTGCTGACTAGAAGTATCAAATCTAACCTTACAGATATTCATGGCTGCTTGAACTTCAGCTGATTTACAGCAGTGAATGTATTAGCAAAAGCATGAGTTAAAACCTATTTTTTTTATGCAGTTCACAGGATAATCTCCTGAGGTCTGAAAAGCTCATCCAGAACCACAGAAGAATGGGGGTTGCATACCTTGAAGGTAGCTGCAGAAATGCAGCAGAACCAGAGATACCAGAGTTTGGCTGAGCTCAGGAGGTGGCTGCACACATGCTCATGTGCTTCCCACCTCCACAAAAGCAGAACAGGAGGGAATCCCTGGGCTGAGCTGAGAGCAGACAGTGCCCTGAGGACAGAGAGCAGAACTGGGGGTGGGTTTCTGAGCAAAGGGCTCTTGTAACTCCTGCACAAGGGGGTGCCATCGCAAGCCTTGTCTTTCTGCAGTGCACACTTTCTTCAGAAAGACTTCACTTTGAAACAAAACACCTTTCCTGCACTTTTTCGGCATGAGCATGAAAGCGCTCCACAGCTGGGCAGGGGCTGGGCAGGGGCTGTCTGGGGGCCCTTCCTGCCTCGGCGTGGGCTCTTTGTGTGACCATTGTTTTTTATTGCCTTTTCAGACAGCGTTTTGCAGCCTCTTGCATTGTTCGAGTTCTATAGCAGAGTCAGATGTTAATCGGTTTGTTGTAGAAAAAGGGTTTATGGCACAATTTAACTTTAGCTGTGTCCTCTCCCTCTTCCCCACCTTGTTTTTCTTCGGAAGGGGAAAGGACCTGCATGATGCTGTTTGTCAGGGTGGGAGAGGTCTCCTGACCATGCTCACTATCCTTTCCTGCTCCAGCACGGAATGCATTTGGGCAATAATTTCATGTACATGTGGGATAGGTGTTTCTTCCATCTGTGGTCTGCAGGTGATCTTGTCTGGATGTGTGGGCTTTGAGGGAGATTCACCCCACCCCACACAGACACCCAGCACCCCAGGGACAAGGTGGTGTGCTCAGGACACTTTTCCACTGTGGGAATCATGTTTTCCACCAGTCTCCACGCAAGCATGCCCAGTCCCCCCCTCATCAGCTGTGGCACAGCAAGGCTCAAAGTGTTGGATACATTCCCCTGTGTTCACTGCAGTCTTTCCAGGCTGAAGGGGCAATTTGGGAAATAGTGAGTGCTTCCAGTGCAAAACCATTACTTGGAAAACAATAATTCATCATTTTGGAAAATCACGTTTTGAGCAAGGGAGGGATAAGGCACTGAACCAGGCTTATTGTTGTCAGGCTGTTTAATGTCTGTTCTCCAGCAGCTTCCCCAGGATTACACTCCTCCTGATAAGGTCTCAGCTGTGCTTGGAGACTATCTCTGGGATGCTGAGATAATTCAGGATCCGTGGTCATGTTGTCTGTGGCTGACTGGTTTCTGGTTAAAAAGCCACCTGGAAGTCAACACGAGTCCTTTATGGACTCGTTGAAATCCTCCCTTAAAGATTGTCGGGTCAGTATTATTAAATTCAAAAGGCTTTGGAGTAGGATGTCTGGAAGCAGACACCTTCCAGGTGCTGCAGCCACGGGAGTGAAGCATGCAGCACCTGGAAACAAAGACACTATTTGGATGCTCTCCTGTTCATGGAAACCCCATAAAATTCAATGACAACAGGAGCAAGAGCATTCTCGAAGCATCAGATAAAAAGCTATTTTTTTTTCTGCATAATGTAGAATTTAATACATATAAAGACTGCTTCTATGAGTGTCATTAACAACTTATTTTCTGTTAAGTTCTGTTGTCAGGGTCTGAAACAAAACATACAGTTGCTATTACAACATGTAGAACATCCTTCTAAGGATTTTTTCCCTCTGTTATCTATAAAAGAATTGTGTTCCAAATCAGTTACGGCTGCCCTTTTGTCATATTTTCCGTTCTCCCCTAATCCTGCTGCTGTCATAGGTCTTCAGTCAGCTATGAAGAAAATGCCTCCACTTGGTGGCTTAGGATCCAAAATTCACCCTCTAAACAAAATTACCCAGACATGATTGAGCGTTTTTGAGAGATATTGTAGTGTTGAAATGACAATGTGCAAACACATCCTGTCTAGTGCTTGTATTGTGGACAAATCCCAAATCATGAGCTTCTGCAAGAAAAAGGGCTGGAGGGAAAATTTCTGTGCATGCTGGCAATGCAACAGGCATGCTAATTAGCTGGGCTGTTTGCTGCTCTGGATCTCAAAGGACCTGGGTCTGCCCAGGGATTTCTTAATTCTTTCCCTCATTTCCCCCTTGTTTAGTTGTTTTGCTTTTTTCTTCTGGCCTTCACCTGTTTGCTCTTGTGGGAACAGCTATTAGAGACTCTGAGGAGGCCTGTCAGTGTGTATTTGCTAGCACCCAGTAATTAGTTGAACTAATCAGAAGTGGTTAATTGTGATGGGATAATAAATGTAGTAGCCCACCACTGTGGTTTGTAGAAGGGAGGTGAAGATGCTTGGGTGAATTTTAGCACTTATGAGTAGGCAATGAATGGGGGATGCAGGAGCCTGGCACGGGTCTGGGTAAGGGCTGTGGGTCCTCATTCAGTAAATCTGGTGACTCTTGATATCCTGATGTAAAGGCAGCTCCAGTCCCTGAGCTGAGGTTAAGCTCCATGGCTTCCAGGTTTCTTTACCCCACTGTGGTTTGTCCTTTTTCACACCAACTCTAGAGTTCCAGTTCAGTGCACACTGGATCAGGAAACTCCTACTGTCTTTCCTTGCCCCTTGTTTATTAGAGGTGGCTCTGATGTGGAAGGAGGTCTTTGAAATCACCACCCTGGGTGTTGATGAGGATCTCTACACCCTGAGTCCTCTGCTTGGAGACCTCTAAGCCCTGAGTATTTGCATTGCTCCTTTTTGGCCTTGGCTTGCCCTGATAAAGGGAATGCTTTGTGATCCCTGTCTTGTGAGACAGCTGGCTTTGGCACATCCTGAGACACCATTCTCTTGTTTCAAAGCTCCTACATCAGGCAGTGACCAACTTTTTATACCTAAGAAGCAAGTGCAGACACTACACAGAGAATGGCTGGGGTGGGCAGAACCCTTCAACAGAAAGCGTTGTATCCTCTGTCCTCACTGAAATTTTAGACAGTACCCCTGTCTCCCTGCTACTCCATGCCTTTGTTTCTGAAGAAGCATGGTCTGTTCTTTGCTTGGACTGTTGCCCTGATTGTGTTTTCCCTGGTTATGCATCTCATCTAGAAGTAACCTTTGTGTTTTACTCTCCTACTGCTATCCAAAACTCCAGACCATGGCTTGGGTGGGCCACTTGTGCCAGCTTTGATCATCTGCTGCCACGAGGTTTTTGTTTTTTCTTTTATAAACAGGGGTTGCAAATGAAGTGCTGGATTTAAAGCAATGATGGGGAAACAAACCACCTTTTTTACCACTCCCTCTCTTGAGGATGGACCTCATTTGAATGGGGCTCATGTTGCTGTCCTATGCAGAGTTTGTGTAGAAACTTCTGACAGGATTGTCAAAAGTAGGTCATGGAAGCTGGAAGTTCATGT
>VYZR01000438.1:0-10133 GCA_013400675.1 Oxylabes madagascariensis | reverse complement strand
GGAGTGGGGGTAGAGGGCAGCCTGCTGTTCCTTGTATTGATCAGGAATTAATGTCTAACCTTTGAAAATGCAGTGGAGAATCTGAGTGTGATTGTGAAACCCTACTTTGTGCTGTGATCTGTTACCTCTGGGGACTCGTGGGGCTCAGCCTGCTGATTATGGATGCATTTGGAAAAACCTGAATTTTCAATTTTTCACATGAATCTTATAAAGTGAAATGGACTCCTGCTGGGATTTATGGAAACTGGTTTACTCTCCACTGCACTCAGTACATCTACTTAGCTAAGTTGGGAGAGTGCTTCAACCAGAGAGGCACTGTAAGAATTATTCCACCCTCAGCAAGTTAATTGCTGCATCGTCAAGTAGCACGGTTATCCATCCTATTCCTTCTGCTTTCTCTCTCCTTTTTTCCCCCCTCTTCCTCTCCAAGAGCTGATGTGTGATGTCTNTCCATGTCAAACTGCATCACCAAAACCAGCAGCCACCACCTATCACATGAATGGAAAGTAAATGACAGCCCAACATGCATGTCTGGAGAAGACCAGAAAATTTTTGATGACCAAAAGCTGTTGAGTAGCCTGGATTTTTTTTTTTTTTTGTCCTTATTTTTAACTCTGTTGGAAACCTTGGTGCTTGGGACACACTGAGTTTGTTTTCAGCTCCAAAGGGAGATGTCTTGATGTCAATGAAATCTGTAATGGTGATGGCACAGAGAAACCCAGCAAAAATAAGTGAGGCACATTGTTAAGGGAGGGAGACTTGATCATNTTCCCCCCTCTTCCTCTCCAAGAGCTGATGTGTGATGTCTTTTATTTTTTTTCCCTCCTCCTTGCCATCTGTTTCATGTTTGTAACTTGCAGAGGGTGGGTGTGTGGTAGTGGAGCTTGTGATGAAGTTTGCTGGTGGAGGCATTTCTTTCACTCTGTTAATTAGATTTGTGTTTTCGTTACTCCCAGTTCTAAGGGCCATGCAAATAGGACTAAATTATGCCTCAGTGATATGCCCCAGTGTTTAAAACATTCTTATTATTGGGGGACACCGGCTTCATCCTGTATTCCTCCCTTTCATGGAATTCAATTATATTTAAACTATTAACATGGAAAAGTCTAAAAATTCTATTAAAATGTCAGATTAATAAATCTTCCTAGGTTTAATCTTTCATTTCTGGACTGGAGGAAGGGGAGGATGAATTATGACAGTTTTAAGTTTTCCCCGAGCAGCCCCTGTGTGTTAAATTGTCTGTAACTGTCAGAGTGTTTCTGAACTTATCTCTATTGGTAAAACAATCTGAGGCAATAGGAGGCTGCCTGGGGTATTCACTGGAATCAAGCACTTCATGTCCAGGTCTAAAACACACCACAACTGGGGGAATTTGGACCCAGTCCTTTCTGTCAAAGCATTACAGAGAAGCAAGGGAAATGGGATGCTTCATGCCTGCTCTCCACTCCCTGATCCAGGCTCTCAAAGATGGGTTTATCTGGCTTTAGACATGTAATTTGGACCCAACACTATATAAAACTGATTAGATTGTTGTTTTTAATTCCTCTCCTCTTCCATGGGCCACTTCAGAAATACCAAGGGACTGTCCATTGTTCTGGTTGGTACCCCATGGTGCTGAGTACCACGTGAGCATGTCCTGTAAGCAAAGCTTTCTCCTCCCCCTCTTTTTGTGCTGTACTTCTGCTTTTAATAAATGCTGAGATCGTGTCTCCTCTGTTTGCTTCAGCTAACTTTTGATTTGAAGCTGTTCCAGTGTCTAACACACAGGGAGTTCTTTATTATTTCCTCTCAGCATTCCTGTGCTTGAAAATCAGGACTCACACAGGACCATATAAAGAGATTGCAATGGTTCAGCCCAAATAAAGGAAATCCAGCTCTTGGTCTTGCACTCTTACAACTGTAACAGAGAGGATGCAGGTGTAGGGGTGCTTTTGAGACCTGGGACATGAACAGAGCTTCTAGGAATGCTTTGTGACAGGGCTGCTCCTATCAGGTGAAGATTCAAGAGCTAAACATCCCTTGGTGGGGGGGTTTGTGGGCTCTGTCTGGGAGAGCAAAGAAGATCCCAGTGGTGATTTGACCCAAGTGAGTCTGCTTGCACCTGAAGTCCTCCTGGATCTGGTGTGGAGACAATGATGAGGACAGTGGTGGGTGATATCTGCAGGTGATATTTTTTATGAGGCAATTAGTAGTCCTGCTCTGCCTGTCCCATAAAAATGTGGATTGCTAGTCTGTAGAGGGTGATGGTTGCAGAGAGCTATGAGTGGCAGGTCTGACCAGGCTTGAAGGGGCTCAGCTGGGGTTCCTCTGGACAGCCCATGATGGATCATGATTTGTGCTGGCTCTGCAGGCTTTGCTTATGTGTTGGGGTGCAGATCCAGCACTGGGAGAAAATCCAGTAACTGTGGGCTCTTTAGAGGATGGATGCTGAGGAGAAAAATCCAGCTGCCCCTCCATGGTGCAGACTCGTGCCAGAGTCAATGCACATGAGGATCTATATTGAAATGGAAGAGATTTTCATTAGTTTCTTGGCTTTGCTGGGGATCTCTGTGTGCTCTCAGCAAAATGCCTGCACAGCAGGAAAATGTGGCTGGCATGGGCATATGGCTTATGGCATCTGTGCCATATCAGCAATGAAGTATCTCTGACAGAAGACAGTTCCATGTGGGAAATGCTGCTGTGGCTGTTGGTGACACAGCACTGAATGAGGAATAATTCCCCCCAAACAGTCCAGCTGACCAGAGACCTTGTGAGGAGCTAGCATGCTTGCCATTGCTTCTCCAAAATGGAAATGGGTACGGTCTGGAGCTGCACACCAAAAAAATCAAACTCAACATCTTCTTGCCTCCCTCTTGCTCACATTTTCAACTTCTCCCAATACTTAGGTAGAGCCAAATTGTCCTGTTCCAGTCCTGGAAATGGAGAAAATCAGCGACCAAGCAAGAAGGGTCAAAATGTTCCCAGTGGATTCTAGGGAGAAAGAGGTGATAAATGGTACTGGTTGAACGCCTTGGTCAGCTGGGCTGTGGCACGTAGCTAATGCCAGGCTGCAGGGAGAGTGTTGGGGCACAGTGCTTTGTTTGGGTGAATAAACCATGCATGTTCATGGAATATTAATTAATAATAAATGAACATGCATGAATTATTCATGCTCATAAAAGCAAATTTGCCCTGAAGGCATAACACAAGATAGGTTTTAAGAAGGTTTGTTTTTGCTGGGTTTTTCTTTTAAGTAAGAGATGGATTTGTATAGGGCATAACTGATTGGTGGTAATTTGAATCCAAATGCAGTGTGACTGCCACGGCCAAGCCAGGGTGTCTCAGCACACTGAACAGGCACTCCTGCTTCCACTAATGCTATTTCAGTCATTCATTTGTCTTCCAAGATGCATATAGGGAGCTACTTGCTCTGAGTCCCATTTGACTCTGGCAGGCCCAAAAGGGTCCCCTGGGTTAACACCGTTGCTGTTGGAACAGGGATAGATTTGTCCCTGCACGTTTGTTCTGCTGACAGATTTGTTCCACCAGCGTGCAGCGCAGATGTCTCATACATGATGCAGGACTCAGGTGAGATTTGAAGCGGTGAGCTGACGCAGGAAATGCTGCATCTCTATTTAAACTCCAGGTTATGCTAAGTGGGCCAGCAGAACCCTTCGCTGCACCAGTGTCCATCCTTCTGCACAGCACAATAAAACCCATTAAGCAGGATTTCAATAAAAAAATGCCTGTGTGTCTTAGTGATGCACCACCCTGCCATAAGAGGCTGAAAATTGGCTCTCAGGAGGTATCTTGACTCACCTTGGGCTTCACTTTGCCAAGGCAAAAATGGATGGCTGCAAGCATTGTATGTAGGACAGGTATCACTGTGGGACTGTCACCTTGTTCACTGTGCTCTGTAAAGGCTGACCTTGCAGGGGCCAGGGGCATAATGTGTTGTAGCCATGCAAAGAAATATGCAAACATGTGCAGTATCTAAGTGCCCTGCTCTGTCACTGCTCTACAAAGTGAAATGCAAAGTTTTTCTCCCCGTCTGAGGCCGCTAAAGATTCTCAGACTGTCATCCTGTTAGATCCTAACACAGTTAGAAACATAACCCCCACCTATCTACATCCCTACACAAGTTTTATGTCAAGATATTCTGGCTTCTCCTGATCAGATGTGGGAAAACTGGGTAAGCAGGATGTTGCTGCACTTGTCCAAAAGCTGTCTATTGATGGTGGGTGATTTGTAGCTCTCCCTGGGTGCTAAAACCTCTCCAAAATATCATCCTGTTGCTCCCAGGAAAGTAGCTGTCTGGGTTGTGTACATGTGTGACAATGTGGCTGAAACCTCTATTCTCCCTCCCTGGACTCCTTGCACACTCCCAGCCTTCTCATGTCTTGCACTTCTGGTCAAAAATTGCAGCTGGCTTCTGAGGTGCACTCTCCCTACTCCACAAAGACACCACAGTTTGGCCGAAGTGTTGTCTCTGGGCAGGCAAATGTGGCCATGGTGTGCCGGTGACCAGCTGGGGAAAGGGCTGCCCCCATCTCTGGAAAGTGGATTAGGATCTGTGAAAGTGGAGGATGGTTTGGACATTTGCCGAGTGCTGCTGGATGGATCCTGTGGGCTGGCAGGATGGCAGGTGCACAGGAAAGGATACAGAGTGGCACACCATAAACATGGTGCTCACCAGCCTCCCAGCCGTCATTTCATGGGAAAACATCAGGGAACGTTAGAAATAGAGGAGAGATCCCCAGACACAGCTCAGGTCTGCTATGAATCTGGCCTCAAGGCATCAAAATAATTTTAAACTCCTTTTTATTTCCTTTTCTATTTTTTTTTCCCCAGAAGCGTGCGTTGACTTCCTCGGCTAATAAAGAGCAGGGCTATAAACTCTGCTGCCTTTCCCTGGCAAGGCGATTCCCTTTGGTGAGCTGTTTCCTCCCGTCTTCATCTTCCTGTTATTACATTTTTAGTTTCTGCTTTTCCAGCAATCCTTCTCTGCTGAGCTGCGCTGGTTTGATCTCTTCTTTTTCTGATTCCACAACAAACATGTTTTAAAGCCTTTGCTGCTGGTCTGCAGACAGTTTTTTCCAGGAAAAGTGCTTCATGTATTACAACTTAAAACATGGGTGGATTTTTCAGGATTTAACGTCTTGGGACCTAAGCCTTTGGTCTCCTCTTTCATATGGTCATGAAGGCAGACAAATGGGGATGATTTGAGTAATTTATATATTAAGAAGTAATAATCTTTGCAACTGCTTTATCCATCCAAATGCTTTTAACTTTGATCTTTCTGTCTTCTAGCAACACCCGGTATTTTTTTCAGACCTCTTCACCTTTCAAGGGACAACCAGCCCTGATGACTCCTTTGAATGCTTCCCTCAGCTAAAGAGAAGCAGTGTCTGATTGCCACTGCACCATCCGTGCGTCTCCACAATTAACTGAGATAGTTTTTGGTGTTTGAGGGTAGGGCAGAAAAGAGAAATAACTCTCTAGACCTTGAAAGCTGCTTTGTCCTTGCACAATGGTAATCTGAAGCCCTATGTCTTGCTGTGTTTAGAAGTCAGTAAATTTACTAATTAACGTTCTTCACTCAATCAAAAAGCCCTTGATCTGAGCCCGTCAATAGATTTTCGGTATCTATAGAAATCTCGGCCTTGTGCTGAAAGATTTAGCAATTTCCTTCTTTCCCTTCAGACTAAGTCTGAGAAGGGATGAGATGCTGTTTGGCAAAATGGTCTTGGCTGCTCTGCTGGGCTGTGTTGGGAGCCCTGCCGGGAGGCTGTCCTCGGCTGCAGCTGGGAACTGGGCTTAATTGCAATAATTTACTGGGCTGGGTAATTATTGGATTAAGGGTCAGTGTTGCAGCACTGAGGCAAGGCACTGACAGAATAAGGGGTCTTGTCCCAAGAAGAATCTGACAGGGCTGGTGCAAAAGCAGCAAAGGCATCTGTGATACCTCTTCTTGAAAGGTCCCACAGCATGGGGAACAAGGCAGCTACAGACCGACATTTACTTTACTCTATTTAGGCTATAAACAAGGAGGGTAAGAAGAGAAGTATTTTTATTTCTTTTTATTTCACCTTGTAATAGCGTAGAGACAGTTAGTACTGTGTTGTCTCTCTTTCACCTCTTGCTATAAATACCTTCCTGTGAGAAGGATCTTCTTAGCCCACTTGGTTTGCATTTTAATTATTTTCTCTGTCTGACACTTTTCACCTGTTGAGCTGTCTATTGTTGATGTTTTGTAAAGGTAGATTAAAGCAGAGCATCACTGTGAACTGGACATCCCAGTTCATGTTGGACAATGGATATGAAAGTTTTCCTCATAAGAGAAAACCTTGAAGTGAAAGCTGGATGAAGTTAGTTTTTTCTAAGGCCACTGGCACAGAATGATGCGCTGATGTCTTGAACTGACCTAAATCCAGCACTTTACAGTGGTAGGACCTATTTCAGTGATCTTCTCAAGAGGTTTAGGCACATGTACCCTCCAGTTAAAATCTTGGTCCTCTTGCAAGACCCTGCTAAAGTTGTGAGCCTTAATAATCTCTAATCATGCTCCTTTCCTGAGAAACGCTTTCATCATCAGTCGTCTCATTAGACCAACTCCCTTCTTTGCAGGATGGAAATCCCTTATTAGTCTTGTGTGTGTGGCACACCTGGGTTTTGGAGTGTTGGAAGGTGGCAGTAGAATGTGTGATAGGGAGGTGACATGAAGAAGCCAATTCCTAAGCCTGTGGTGGAATTAATTCCTAATTCCAGTGCCGTGGCAGAGCTCACTGGATAATGTTCTCTGCACTCACAGCTGCCCCGGCTTGGAATGGGCAGGAGATGGAGAGTAAGGGTCAGACAGGGCCAGGGAATGAGCCTCTGTGGCTTGAAGGGAAGGCAAAGCTCAGGGACTGTCATCTCTCAGCTCTCACACTGAAAGTGAAGGGGCAGGCGAGGTGTGAGCAGCACAGGCCTCTGCAACACGGTCCGCCTTCTGCTCTGCTTTTTAGCAGCCCAGCTCTAAAGCCAGAGAATTCATCAGCCCTGGGAGGCTACACGGTTTCACATCCAAAAATGTAGCTCAGATGTGATTCCATTTTGCCTGCCATGTGTTTATCTGCTTTTCCTAAACCCTCGAGTCTCTCAGTCGGAGCGGATGGGACTCATCTCATCAAGCTGGCGTCCGCAGTGTTGGTGCTGACTTCAGCAGCAGTCACCCGGGGCTCCCAATGGGTCTGCGGGGACAGAGCCAAGGCAGCCGAAGGAGTCCAGGGCATGATTCATCTCTTCTTATAACTGGATGTCTAAAATAGGTCTGGAAAGTTGTGCTGGGGAAGTGCTGATTTCCCTGGGCTGGCTGTGAAAGGAGCTGACGGTGATCAGCTCAACATCCCTGTTGAGGATATCTGTGTCTAGTCGGATGAATCCTACCCAGATGGCTTTTGGCTGTGTTTGTACACAGAGCTCAGCACAGGGGGGCCATATCCTCAGTCACCACGGATGTTGCCGTGACATAATGAATGCCACCACCATGACTGAGGACACTTACTGTGCATCCCTCGTTATTCCAGCTCCACAGACATACATCTTCCCATCTTCTGGGGTTCCATATGTATTTGTTAATGTAATAAGAATGGGGGGTTGGATGTGTGTGGGTGAGCTAGTGTATGGTGTCCTGTATGAATAGGTTGAGATGGGCTGATATCATTAGACAGCTCTTCTGCATCCTGATTGATTGAGGTGTTCTGTTTCCACATTAACTTGCAATAAAGTGCTCTCTGATGCCGATACGCATTCATCATGTGCAATTGTGGAGACTGTTTATAACTTAATTTACTCCAAGGTAATGATGATTATATCTAAATATTTATGGAGAGGTCAGTGCAAGTAAATTTCTCAGTAATTTTGTTTTGCTTTTCTTTTCTTTCTCTTTTCTTCAGTCAGCCAAATTATCTCAATGCTCCCTACAGACCTTCTGTTAATTCCTTTGTTTGCAGTGACAGTTAGTGGAGAAAGAAGGCTGATTAACTGCAGGCAGCCTCTGCTCTGAGCAAGCCAGCAGTCTAACCAGAGGTGCACGCCGAGTCTCTGCCTTTTATTTTAATTTTGACCTGCAGGAATGTCATGGGCCAGAGCTGTCTATTAGGATATATCTGAATCGTGTGTGTGTTTGTGTGAGTTAGCAATGCTAAGCAAAGCTTCCCACTAACACTGTTAAAATCGATACTTTCTGCAGATGTGGAGGGAGTGGCATCTGTGTAGCACTGGTTGTTCACCTGATGATGATCTGCTCAGTGCAGGGCATGGGTGATCATTTTTAGGGTGGGCTCAGTCAGGAAATCAAGTTATTTATGGCATCTTGGGGTGTTTGTTAATTTCGGGGTGTGGGCTTCTTCCTCCATTTCTTCTGCTTGTTCTTTCTCTTTTTCTCATGTGATATAGTCCACTGAGGGGATTCCATCTCTTCTAGGAGGATTTAGCCCAGTGGGGCTGTGGTCTGTAGATGATTCCCAGCCTGCCTGCTAATATTTAGGACTCACTGGAGCTGGAATTTTTCACCCAGGAATTTTTTGAGGCAGCGTGGAAAATGGACCATTTTGTTATCTCTGAGGGAACAAGAATTTCACTATATTGACATGAAACAGCTGAGAGGAGGTTTCATTTTGATGTCTTATGAAAAACATCTGTGGATCCCTGCACTCCTTGGCTCCCCCTGCTCCATACACAGAGCTCCAACACATCACATTATCCCTTTCCTTCTCCTCCTTCAGCCACGTCTGTGTACTTGTGTGACCCTGAGGGCTGTGCTTTTTGCAGGAGTTTTTTGTCATTAGGCAAGCAATGAACCCCAAGCGTGTCCCTCAGGCACCTCAAGCAATGGGATGCCTGGATCCTGGAAAAGTGATGAACCTGGAAAGAAGATGGATACTCATATACTCAATCCCATGAAGGTGGCACATCATGGGATTGAGGATAAGGGTGGGTAAGGTGGGTCTGTAGGGTCTGATTGTAGCTGGATGTCTCGTGCTCTCTTGGACATCAGCATCAGCACAGGACGATTCATTTCTGCTCAAGAGGTGCAGCCACCCACCAGCCAATGGCTGTTGTCAGCTTTGGGGGCTGGCAGTGGCTGCGAGATGTGGCAGTTTTGGACCTAAATGCTCTGCAGAAAAATGTTGCAGTCTTCCCTTGAGTTTGGCCCCCACTGGTACTCTTACTGCAGCATCCTATCACAGTGGCCCATGTTGCCTTTAGAATTTACCCTCATCCTGCTTTAAATACTGTTTTACTTCCATGCCTGGCATTAACTCTTCAAATATTTTCTCCTTTTCCCTTTTCCAGTCCTGTTTTCCCTGGAGGAGCGGTAGAAGCCTAGCAGCCATGCCTTCCTGAGCAAGGACCACTGCCTTTTGTCCTCACCCTGTGCTGTGCCACAGCAGAGGGATGCCCAAGCCCTGTGACTGCTGTGCCATAAATAATGGCTCCATGCACCTGTCGGTGATTTGGTGGTAAGGATGTGTTTTCAAATGTTCCTCAGAACATTTGGCCATCCAGCTGTGGCCCTCAGCTGCCTGGATCCAGCTGGAAAAAGGGTCTGTCTTGCAGTTCAGTCTTTATGGCGAGGAGAATGGCAATTGTATAAATCCATTGTCATCCTGAATCAAATGGTAGAAGAGAGAAAAGATATTGAACCGCAGAGGGAAAAAAAATTATAAGTGCAATCTGCTCCATTAAAAATTTCATAGGCCGTTACCTTTACAGTGCAATTAGCTGAGTGATTCCGGTGCTGTTGGAAGCCAGAGCAGTGGATAATCAGAGGCAGAAATGCCCGTGCAGGTACATTTGCAGAAACCCCTTAGGTTTTAGCTGCTTCTCACGTTTTCCGAGCGCGCTCGTAAGTCACCAACTGTTGATCCCTTCCCTTCAGCCTCACTTTTCTCCTTTGCTTGTGTTTCCTCCCACAACTCCAACAAGCCCCGGCCCCTGTGCCTTGATGTCTTTGTTGCCTGTGCAGCTGCTGTGGGACAGGGGCACAATGGGACCTGTCAGCGTTGGGGAGCGGGGCGGCGGCGGGCGGGGGGCTGCTGCAGGCAGGCCGAGGGGGGCTTTTGTCAGCGGGGAGTGTTTGCTACCTTTGATGCCAATCATTTTGGAGG